>VUJU01002338.1:9381-38597 GCA_009835225.1 Aphis craccivora
AAAAAAAAAAACTGTTCAGTGCATCAGAGAAAAAAAGAGCAATTTTGTTTTAAAGCTTTATTGGGCTTTCCAAAACATTTTTATACATATATTTGTGTATGCCTTAAAAATACTTAAGACTCCAAACAGATATAACATTTTATTGGTACGTTAATAATTTTTAGTAATTTTTATTAGTTCAGTTGTTTAATAATTTATAAAAGTAGTATAAATATTAAATATACTTGTATTTTATTTTGTTATTATTAATACATTTTCTTTTGTTTTTACCCAAATTTAAACTTATATTATTATATTACTTCAAAGAAAATAATAATATGACATGAGCGTATACACGTACATATAGCATATGTTAAAGTGAATATTTTTGGTGCATTATAGGGGTCAAAAGTAAACATTTTCCAACAGTTTTCAAAAACATCGAGAAAAACAAAAAAAAAAAAATGACGGAAAACGGGAATTTTTACGCAAAACCAGTTTTCCACCAAATCGATATTTTTATATGATTGTAATTCAAAAACTAATCTCTGAAAATACTTGAATTTTTTACCAAATGTTTATGCTAATGTTATCTATATACAGTTAAATTTTCAAAAAATTTTGTTTTTTTTTTTGAGTTATTTATAGACCACTGAAATTTTCAATTTTTCTGAAAAATTTTTTTTGAAGTGTCGATAAAATTGTTTTGGCACAATCAAAATACTTGAAAATTTAATACAAAGTTCCTCATAAGTTATTCTTATAGTGATTAAAAATCATAAGAATACATAGGCACAGTTTTTTTGATTAGCATTTGAAGTTCAAATATTGACAAAAAATTCGTCAAAACCATGAATATTTGCAAATTATTTTGTGGATATAATTCATAAAAAATTTTGTATAAGTAGCTCAAAGTGGAAAATTCAATACGAGATTTTCCATAAGTTTATCTTATAATAATTATAAAAGAACTTAAATTTTGGTGTATTCAGGCCATTAAAACATAAGCCACCTTTTTCACTAACCACTGGAAATTATATCCTAGGCTGACAAATCATCTCCGTTCAGAATCGTTTTTCGTATTTAATGATACCTATCTTTGGATTCAAATTTAACACTTCTATAATATATAATAATGATCCATACGGTACCTAATGTACAGCAGAGCGGTACCCACTTACCCACTTTTTTTTTTTTTGATTAGTCTTGTTAAAAATTTTAATATGTGGCTTTATTATAATATTTTATTGATAAGAGTCCACTACCGATTGTGTTACTCGTATGTAATCAGTATGTATTCATAATATTATGTAGGAGCTAGGAAGTCATAATTTAACATTAATAACGGTTTCTTTCTTTAGTGTTTCATACAATCTA
Organism: Aphis craccivora; assembly: GCA_009835225.1. Taxonomy (NCBI): domain Eukaryota; kingdom Metazoa; phylum Arthropoda; class Insecta; order Hemiptera; family Aphididae; genus Aphis; species Aphis craccivora. Next base: position 10,738 of record VUJU01002338.1, read on the forward strand.
CTTACAATCTTAAATGACTTAAGTATGTATCATTTCCATATCTTGGATTCAAATTTAACACCCCTATAATATTTAATAATGATCCAAACGGTATAGTGTATAATGTATAGCAGAGCGGTACCCACTTTTTTTTCATTGATTTGGATGGAGGGGAGAGAATGCAGTCTATATTAGCCTCTAGTCTTCTGGGTATCGAATAAATTTGTTTTATAAATTGTCATTTTAGTTTATCGAATATTACGTTTTTTTTCTACAAGCCCATTTTATTTTACATTATGGAGACCTATTACAATAAATGATTTTGTTTATATACCAATGTAAAAAAAAATAAAATATATTTTTTATTACATTGACATTGGTTTCAAAATAAAGAAAAATCTATTTACTTTATATAATATTAATAAGATTAACATCATAGAATCTGCACTTGTTTCTTACAAATATTTTTCTATGGTTTTCTATTTATCTAAACTCTTAAATGTTTAATATTATATATCTATTAAATATAAATCATCGTATTTCACGAAGATTAAAAATGGCCTTAATTGAATGTTGAATTATCATAAAAATCTTATTATTTATATTATTTGTACGGTAATCTAATTAAAATAAAGTTGAGATCACGGAGAATACTTGAAATATCATCCAATATTTACATTCAATTTCAACTTTTAAAGAGACGGTGGAGACTAAGTTTTATAATATCTATACAATTTGACTTTAGTATTTTTTTTTTGTTCATTTTCCTAAATAACTAAAAAAAACTTTCTGCAAATCGTTTTCGTATAAAATATTAATTATAAAGTCCATATATAAAGATATAACATATCCTGCATACATGCATTTTTTTTTTTTTTTATTATTTATTCTTTTTTATTGTTTTGGTAATTAAATTAGTGTAAGAGGTACACCTAAAAACATCTATTTATCTCAAATTATGTTTCTAACACGTCATAATAATTTTTTTATAACAATCATTTAAATCTTACTAACTAACACTACCTACTGTTTTTAAATTAAAGATATTGTGGTTATCTGTTGACTGTTTTATATTTGTGACTAATAATGTATGCGATTTACCAACAGCAAAATTCACTTTCAAGAGAACCGATTTTGTGTTGTTATTTATTTATCTTTTAATGTATTATTACGTTCTATGATAAAATTTAAAAATTAAAATATGAATTTTACGATAGATTTTTTTCGATATTTCAATTTTTATGCAAGTTATGAGTTTGCAAAATATTAAAAATTAAAAATAACTATTATAACACAATTATATAATTTCAAATTTGTTCAACCCGCAAACTTGTCTTTACATAGTTATTTTCAACCCCTTTATTGCAAAAAACACTAAAGAATCACAATAAATTATTTCTGGTCGACATAAAACGTAATTGCAATTATCTGTAGCACTTCTAAAAGCATACAATATTTAGTCTTTTCAGTCTTAATATTATCTTTTATGTATCAAACAGCATATTATTTTATACGAGACACTTAAATGTGCAAATTGCTCAAGTTGAACACTTTAAACATTTGAATTGGTGTTTATACCATTATATTTTTTGATTTTTATTACACTTAATTTTATATAAAACCATAGATAGTATGAACAAAGATAAATAGAGTATAAAATATATTGTATACGAGTATAATAAAAAAAAAAATGTACCTACCATATCATTAAATTTAAAAATATGTGTCAATATTAATTTAAGCAAATAATATACATTCAGCTTACTATTGTTAATTTAATATACTTATGTTAAAACAGGCTTAGTCCGTTAAAATAATAATAAATAAATAAATATGCTTAACCTTATCCATTAGCCAAACATTCATATTCATAATTCATAAAACAAGTGTGCTATAATTTAATATTTAATCTTTTAATATTTGTCAGTAGTATTACTGCTTTTAAAAAGTTCAAAAAATTATACAAAAATATTACATTTTTAATAACACTTAACGGGTGATACATCATCTTTCTGCAAGTCATGTTTTTAATAGCTAATAATATACAAAGATCTCAGTTAGGAAGTTTCTGTTTATAAAACAATTCAATATATTATTCAAAAATAAATTTTACTTTTTAGTTTTCTTATAAAAACTATTTATTTTCATATAATTACAGTTAAAAAAAAATTGTTAAAATACATTATATAATAATCTTTTGATATAAATGGATTAAAAGGAAATCAGTAAATAAGTGTTTATTTTTTTATACCATGATTCTATCACATTTTTATTTTTGACAAATCAAGGTTCTAATCGTCATATAGGTTGATCAAAATTCTGAAAAAAAAAATAACAATGGATTAAATATGAATTATTGGTCTCTTTCACAACCATATATCGAATTGTCCTACAAAAAATATGTTTATATGAAATATACCGTATCAAATTATTTAAATTTAAATAATATTTAATATTATAAATGACATCATAAGTACCTATTTTGCCTTCAATCAATTTAAGTTTTTATCGATCGTATTGATCAATGATATAGGTAGAAGTAGAATATGCAAATATATAAATAAAGAATTAATTTTTATTCTATAAGTGCTATAATAATTAAAAATTAACTGTTTTAAAAGTCTAGTCGTCATTAACTTATTATTTATAATTATATTTACTACGTTTAAACAATAAAATAAATATTAATATAATACACAAGTTATAGTTTTTAAGCAAATTACTTTTAAATAAACAATTTTTTAAAAACAACAGTTTTACCTAAACGAATACATAAATCGGAAAATGTTAGGTTTTGCGATTTTAATATATAAATTAGTTAGTGCTTTTGTGCTCGTATACAAAGATGATGAGAAGTACTGTAGACTTACTTAAGTTTTAAATACTTTTGTTAAACACTAAGCTCGCTTATTAACTTATCAGACAGACTTCGTAATCATGAAACGAATAAGTGACTTACAAGATTATTTATTTTGTTGTAAACGCTTCGCTGCGCATATTTTCTATAAACTCTGAAGTCAAAATACTGTATATTAGTTTTATTTTTTGGAAAATGTCACGTTAAATATATATAATAATAATGATCTGGTATCTCCCAATTCGTAAAAAGTGTTATATTTCATAAATTATCATTATTTTTTTTTTTTACTAGGTACCTATGCTTTTAAATAAAGTATATCAAACATATTTCTACTAAATTTAATCAATATTAATTCATTATATTATATATAGGTATATTGTACTATAATAATCTTTTAACCACTAACTAATAATAACTAAATAAGTAGTAACCGTATTAATTTGATAACTTATAAAATTAAAAGTATTGATTTTTACTCGATGTTAGATGAATATATTTTATAATTATTGTACCTATTCAATTATTTTTGTGGATATATAACATTCGGTCTATCAAAGATAATATAATACATAATAACTGTACTCACTTATACAGGAATAAGAACAATACAATATAGTACTCAATATATTACTCAATATAGTAATGTTAACATTTTAACACAACGTTCTTCAAATACAATAGCTATCCAAGTTTAATCTTTAGAAAAAGTAATTTCATGACATTGCAAATGACTACACGCCAAACTCAACCACCGCGAAAACTTACTAATTTCCAGAAAGTCTCAGCAACTCTTCTTTACGCGCCACTACACTGTTTAGTTGTTCAAATAACCTCTTAGAGATAAAATCTTTATAGTGTTGTATTCATCAGCTGCAATAACAATTAAAATTGTTAATTAAAAAAATATTTCCGTGACAAGGGAGTAGAATAATTTGAATAAAATGTCTTAAAAAAATGATAATAATTATTATCACTAGTCAGAAACAAACATTTTCAAAGACTGAAATTTCATAAAAATTATTCTTTGAAAGACTCGAATGCAGTAACTCAACATAAACTAATTTAATATTTATACGTGTCTCCATTAAATTTACATTAAATAAGGTAAAAAATTAATGAAGTTTATGAAATATATTTTAAGTGAAATTCTTATCATAATATAAGAGAATCAACTTTCAGTCTTACTCACAAAAATATCTAAGAACAAGAAACTGAATAACAATTAATCTAAAATAAAAACCTTTTGAGGTCGGTAGCTAAACTAATTCTTATATTCTAATGAAAAATATGAATAATAGTATATACCACATAACTTTAATAACTACATACCTACAACATACTATATGTACCTATCATAATTTATAGTTTAATATTTACGTTTATTATTTTATACGAAGGTTCTCAAATGTATTAAACATCCTTACTTTTTTTTAATTTAGTTTTTACCTCAATAAACCTTCATTTGCAATATCAATGTAATATTTAAAATATGTATATTTATTTTATTTTAAGTTTTAATAAAGTTATGTAATAATATTCTATTAATAAAATACACGTTTTAATTTCCAAGAGATTGCAGGTCATGGTCAATGAAATAGGAGTACCTACTACTTACTATTTGTTATAACTTGAGATAGGAGATTGATGATTTTTACATTTTTTTTCTTTGATCATATAAAATGCTATCTTAGCTAAAAATTAATTTTACGATCGTTTAATTCAGATTAAACTATAATATGATTTTGATTTTTTTTATAATTTAAGTTTTTTTTAACTATAAATTCATTTTTTTATTCATAACGTCAATTTTTAAATATTTTTTTTATTATAGGTAAGTCAATTTTAGTATTTTTGTACAATGTGGTGCATTTTTCTTGAATTTTAGAGAAAAATAATTTCATTGTTATAATTGGTGGGATTTTGGTTTATTACTAACAAAATATAATAATTTAAATTTTATCTCTAGTTATTAGTAACGACATTTTTTTTATTTACATTTTACTTTTTTATTTGTTTTAGGGCATTAAATCTTTTGGTTATTTTTTTATACTATTTTAGGTCATGAGAATCCTTTATTAAATAACCTAGTAAAACAAGTACAATTGTACTTCTAAATTAATTTTTATGGAGAAATAATAATTATTCTGAAATTCAATATGATTATAATGTTTTATTATATAATATTTGCTTTTTTTGTAAATGCTTGAAAAATTATCATAACTTTTAATAATGTTAAATTTCTGTCACACAACCTTTTTTTTTAAAAAAAAAAAAAAAAAAAACTGCAGTTTTAATGTAAATAGGTACTACAATTTTGTTTTATTATTATTATTATTTATCAAATCAAAATTTTACAATAACATACTGTTAAATATATAACTACATTTTGATAAATGTTAAACCCTTAATAAACATTGATTATTTTATACAGTTAATATAAAATATATTAACTGTCTTAAAAACTATTACCAGTTATATTATTTGAATTAAATTAATTTATGTCGATAACTGCGCATGGTTAACGATATTTCAATATTTAATTTAATGGATTAAAAATAATTTACATACTATTAAACATCAGCAAAGATTATAAAATTAAAAATACTCGTTAAATTTAACGTATATTAGATGCGGAGCATACTGTACAGCAGTGTTTCTCAACCTTTTTAGTGTCGCGACCCCCAAAACAGGTATTGAATATGGTAAATCCCTTAGCGACCCCAACTATGTATATTAAGTAAAAATTTAAATGATAAAAATATCATATGATTAACCAATTAACCAAAGAAAACATACCATGTGTAGTACCTAATTTAAACTTGTTACAGATACTTATATCTATTTTATCCAATAAACAATTTTAAATAAAAATGTTTATTTTGCAAATTATCCGTTTTATAATTCTAACCTACGTGACCACTAGTTAAGGTAATCGCGACCCCCAGGTTGAGAAACACTGCTGTATAGTATATTGTACACTACAATATGTATTGTTGTGTTTTTTTGAAATTTAAGTTTGAATACATTTATAATTTATAATGCAAATATTTAATATAGATGATTAACTGTTTTAGGTTTATGATAATACTGTAATTTATGAATTGTTATATAAATTTAATAGACGAGTGAACTGAACTACATAGTAAGACGGTTTGTGAGCAAGTGTTTTTTCGTATAATTGTTACAAAGTAAAGCACTGTTTATATGCTATCATATTTTTTTAATTATCTGTATACTTTCTATATTATTTACTCAATTGTCGGAAACAGTAAAACCTCGTTAAAATGTGCCCTAAACAAACCAGAAATATGTGTATAACAAATATTTTTATTCAAGTTCCGTCAAAACATAATATTATAGTATAAGATGAATTCTAAATGTAGATATTATCCCATGAAACAAAATATGTTGAAAGCGAAAATTTAATATGTTCTTGATGTAAAATATTATGTCAATATGGTATATTTACTTATATTTTATATTTAACGTATATTATTTCTTAATTAAAATTATTTGAATATCAATAATAATCTAATAATATAAAAATATGAGACCGATAATAATCTCAATCTCGGTTGTTTGTACAATTTAGTTTTTTATGTTAGAAATATACTTAGAACGAAGCGCAATTTTAGTTAATTAAAAACCGAGTTCACACAAATGTTTATTGTTCAATATAAATTCATATTTATAAAATCTTCAAAAATTATAATTAACTTTAAAATTATTTTTAAAATATAATAATATGGTTTTAAATTTTATTGTAATAAACAAAAAAACGTTTTGCAATGTTTAATTGGTCATGTTTTTTGTTTACCGAGGAACGTTTTTGGTCACTGTAAAGTAAAATAGGTATATTTCGGAGGTAAAAATTAAATTTAATTAACATAATTTATTAGTTTTTTTTTTTAAGATCAATTGTTGATTAACATTTTTGTATGGTAGTTTTTAATTGCTCGTCTCTTCTAATTTACTAATTTAAGATATACCTGGGTTAGTATTCTATTTTTTTTTTTTTTATTATTTAATTAAATTAATATAAATTAACTTTATTAAACATTAAAACTTTAAAAAAGTCACATAATTTAGTTAAAAATCAGTTTTTTTTGAGTATTTAAAATTATACAATCATATATGTAGAAAGTATAATATGTACATTTTGTAAAAATTAAAAGTATTAATTTTTTATAAAAATGAAAATTACTTCTACCTTTGTGAAATATTAACAGAAAAAACAACAAACAGAGATGCCATCCAATAATAAAATCTACTCGTAAAGTTATAATATTATACATAAACATGCATACATTAAAAAGTACAGTCTTGTATACCTAGTTAATTAGAGTTCACAGAACCAACGTATCTTATTAAATCTCAAACTGGTAAAAGTAATATGTATATAGTGTGTTTCTTAACAAACATATTTGTCGTTTATTCATATTAACTGAAATAATTATTTCAAGTTAGTTTATTTTGTCTTATTATTATTTGAAAGTTGGATATTAAAATCTATTCAACATGTTTCACATATTTTAATATTACTAGAGTTTACGTTTAATTTATGATTTCCTAATTTCCAGCCACAGTATTGCATACATTTTGTTTTATGCTTCCGATGATTACCATTTAACTATATAAAATAGCATTATCTAAACATACAATAATTTTGTTAAGAGCTTAATTATTTGTAATCTTTATAAGCTGTTAATAAACAATTCAAATTTTCAATTTTCAATTAATTTTAAAGTTCTATTTTTTTCCAATAAATGTCGACAAAAAAAGAAGGTAAGTGGGTATCTACTGTTTTATTGTACATAACTTATGTAAGGTTAGATATAACTAACGTAAAGTTAGGTTATAGATGTGTGAAATTGAAATTCAATGTTATATAATTATTGCATCTACATATATGAAAAACGATTCTCAGTGGAAATGGTCTATCAGTATATATCACTAATTGGTAGGTTTATTTGTTAGGTATAGCTATTAAATTCACTTATTTTACTTTTAGTATAGTTATTAAAATTATATATATTTATACTAAATTATACTACACAAAATTTAGTAACATCTTTATATAAATATCGTAAAATAGTAAAAATAATTTTATATTATCTATAAATAAATAATATTTTAAAAATAATTCAAGAATATTATTATATGTAGTAAAATTCATAATAGTATAAAATACATGACAGTCCGAGTTTTCACCAATAATGTTCTTTAAATTAAAATATAATTAGATATTTATCGTTTAAATAAGTAATTTTGATCAAATTGAAACTTAAAATGTCTACAAAAACACAAATTATTGTCTTTAAACATTTTTTTTTAGATGTTATGGTATTGGTATGAACTACTAAAGTCTTGTAAACAATCTCATATACAATTTTCAAACCTTAGGTAAAAAAAATAAAATTTTTTATAGATTTATGAATTTCAAACAACTAAATAGTTTGTGATTTTTTGATAATTTCATCAAATTTCAACTTAAAATGCATATGAAAAAAATGGTTGTTATATACATTTAATATTGGAATTTAAAAGATTTATAATTTTGATTAAACGAATATTGTTTTATTATCATCTATAGAAACTAAATTTAAAAAATTGAAAATTTATCATGTCTATAAATAACCCCAAAAAAGATAAAAAAAAAAAAAGGTATTAAATATTGTATAGTAAATAGAAAATAATATGATAAAAATTTCAAATTTCTACTGTTAACTAATCAAAAATTAAATTTGCGCATAAAATTTCTTGGTTTTCCTTAATTTTTTGTTTGTATTTTCTGATTATAAAAATAAGATCTGAGAATTTTTAAGTTAAACTTGTTTAAAATACAAACTAGATTCAATTTGATGTTTAAAACCATCGAAGCATTTTGCCGTCAACTTATCGTGTACTCATCCACACACACACACAAACATTGAAACATAGCATTATAAAATCAATACATTCATCGTTCCGTTAATAATCTAATATTTCCCTCGGTCAAAAAGCTTGGAAATATAATTCAAGGTTTTTCATAAATTGTTTTTACTTAAGTTAAACAAACTGAACATAATTTTACAAATATTGTTTATAAAAGTCTGAAGTAAAATGTATTCAAAATTGAGACAAAATTGGTGTTCACACTTAGAAATGATATTTCTCATTAAATGATTTAAGATTTTTTTCGTTTATTTTATAAATTATCTATTGTAAAAATTTAAAACGTTCATTTGTTATTCATTATTTATACTTTATACTCAATAAAGTTTTCAAAATATTTAGCCTCAGTTTCAGATAATCTTAATTATAGATAAGCATTTAAAATTGTTGAATGTTTTTAATTCCAACTAAAACAGTCTAACATAAAAATAATTCATAAAAAAAAATATTAATAATAATAACTTAATTATTCTAAACTTTGACTTAAAGGTTCTTTAGAAGCATTAAAAATTGCTTATTACCTTATTAGTGTTACGACAAAATTATCCGAAATAATGATCTGGTTAATTTTCTCCGTAAATAGTAGGTACTATGTTGCAGAATTTAATAAATAATAATTATAATGTTTAAACTTTGAAATACGTGGGTCAGGTAGTACAGATTATTTATTTTTAGATAGTGCCACTTAAATCAAACCATAAGGCAATAATGCAATATACGAATACTCAGTTCAAACTTTAGACTGCGCAGTAATTCGAAAATACTTGTAAGAGCGTTCGTATACCTAATAGGCACTAGGCGACAATTCGTAAAAAAAAGTTAAAACTGTACGAGAAAAAGAAGAATGGTGATTTTTCTCATTATAAACGCTACACGCGTATATGTATATAATAACATTATTATGAAACAATGGTGAAAAAGAAAAACAATAGTTTTCTTGGCGGCTCGCAAGCGAGCTGTACCTACCCCCCGACGGCGGAAAAAAAAAAAGGAAATCCCGAAAACATAGACATTATTTTACCCTTTTTTCACAACTATATATACTATTGTATATAGGCGCATGATATGTACACCGCATTTAGCGTATCATTATTACTATTATTAAAGTTTTGGTCGCCGTGGCGGAGAGGGCGAAGACGACGGACTGCTAAGCCGAGATTAATTCGCCCACCGGCGATTATATCGTATATATTATATGCGAGTTGTATACATCATAATGCACACACACACACACATCAAGCACGACGTGAATAGAAAAACCATGGACGCTGCTTTTATTTCCAACTCGAGACCCAGAACCGTGCTGCCACTGTGATTATTATTCCGGCGAACCGAACAAAACAAAATGAAACATCCGGTTGGCGAGGAGAGACTGCAGCCGACGTTAATAAGGAAAACTCGATGAATGCGGCGCGTGTGCGCGCACAGCTCGTAAGTTTATATAATATATGTATACGTGTATTTTTAATATAAATCCACACGCGTTTAACGCATACACGTCATGATATATATATATTATAAGGCTCGGTCATTGTAACCCAAATTATTTTCCCGTCGAAAACCGAATGGAAAACCGTCGGTCGTCCTGTATATCTTATATATATATAAATCATAATAAATCACCGTTGTTCGTGCATAAAAAAAAAAAAAGAAAAAAGGGGATTCTAATTAGAAATGCTAAATAGTTATTGTTCTCGCCGTAATGAGTAATAATAATAAAAATGCAGCTGTGAAACCTCGATCATTCAAACCTTCTACCGTATTATTGTAAAAAACGTCGATCTTGTCCATTTCGTGTCTATAGACACGAATAGGTTTAGCCCTCCGTCCCTATAGTTATATTTCCCTTAAAAAAATAATGAGTATTTTACACATTCACAACATTTTTTTCAGTGTTTTTTTTTTTATACCAGGACAACCATAAGAGTTATATAGACAGTAGTTTAGCCCTCGCCCCCGAATATTAATCACTATTTTTTGCGCTTATAGTGACGCTACACCCACACATCGTGTTGTCTCCTTATTACAAATGTACTGCGTTGTAAATTTGCGGTATCTATCGTAAAAACTAAATTGCAGACTATCAAAATGCTGAATGCGCCATTTCTGATTTCAGAGGGAATCAAAGTGGAGTATATAAATACAATTATATATTATATAACTTTCCGTAGGAAATATATTTTACCCAAATATATTAATTTAATATATATATATATATATATATACTCTCACAGTAATATATAATAGTATTATATATTTGTTCCTTCAGAACTCGTTTAAAAATTACAGTTTTCACTCATTGGTAATCACCTTTTACAGAAAAATTACACATTCTTTAACCTTCAATTTTGTAACCCACACAAATATAATATTTATCATATACTAACTTTTAATTTTTCAGCATTTTTCATATACAATTGTTTAAAGTTATAAAATAACAAATTAGATAAAATAATCAATTATTATTAATATATTATATTATTATATTGTTTATTAATGTACAATTATTATAGATAATTAATATTATATCAATACCATTATACCTATTGCAATAAGAGTAAGTAAACGTGTTTCATAATAATAATATTTTAGACATAAGTAATTGAGCTCGTCTTATCTTTTTACATAAAAAAAATTCAACACTATTGCGCTCCATAAAAATATATATGTGTTATTATTTTAATAATTTTCCAATATAATGTTTGAAAAATAATATTATATAGAAATATAAACTTGTGTTTTTCCAATATATATAAAATAAAGACGTACAATTTTCAAAACCCATATCTAATAATAGCTTATTTCTTATAATAACTGCATATTCTGATATTCTGATATATAAAGTATGGTACAGCAGCGTATGTAGATAATTTTCTATGTATTAATGTTTTTAAATCGTGTTTTGAGTGTAAAAGTGTCATAATATGAAAAATTTTTCAGAAACTTCATTTATTTATTTTTATTGACAGTCTTAAGTCTATAAAATTGAGAAGGAAAATTGTTAATAGGACTATCGCCTAGTATTTTCCATGGAGTGTAATCATGTTACAGCGAAGTCTAGACCAGGCACAATTTTTACACTATATGAAAATAATGTACCACTGCTTATATATATTATATAAAAAAATAAATAAAAAATATATATATATATATTATATATAAATTATTTATTTCATTTGAAATGTAATAATATGAATTATTAAAGACAGTAAAAATATGCTACAATGTGGACTATTTTAATATACAGATTGCGGATAAAATCTGAAAAAAGCTATAAAATGTATGGAACTCAACTTTTTACTTTTTAATTTAAAAATAATAACGACAAAGTGATTCGCTACTTTAATACTAACTGTCAGTGACTTCGGTATTTTTTTTTTATGTATAACATCGTCATTTTTTAGTATGTGTAAGTTACAAAAAATATGCAAATCGTACTATTTTCTAAGATCACACATACGACATACACACATCTATATATAAAAGAAAATCTCTTCACAAAAGTAGACAATAAAAGGAATAATTAAAGTCATCAAATTAATGAATAATTCAAAAACATAAAAAAAAAATTATATCAAACATTAAAATAGCCATATCTCGGCTATTTTTTGACATAATAAGTTTATTTGACCATTAAAATGCATAAAACAATAAGTGAAAATAATTACCCGATAAAGGATGGAGTCTGCAATTAAAAAAAAAAAAAAAATTGTTATCTGCATTGATGAAATTTAATGGCATAATAATAGTTTAATTATTTAATTAGTATTATATAGGCGACAAATTGTTGTAAAACATCCTAAAAAAAAAAAAAAAACAGAATTCAAAATATATATTTATTACGTACAGACGTATAGAGTTTTTCCAACTAACGATTAAACACTATATAATATAGACCATTTATCTATATTCCACAAAATTTGATCACACGATGGCTATTACTACAGTACACATATTATATACTAACCAAAAGGTTATGCCGAGGTAGGTACTTGATTTTTACAAGCTCCATAAACACGACGCCACGAAGATCGTAGATATATATTTATCTATTGATCAGTATTATAAATATATATATAGCTCTATTTCGCGACTTATCGTCACGTTATTTACTGCGATTATTATCACTGGCCAGTTCTAGCCTTTAGACGCACTTTTATAGTTTTTTTATATAGGTGTATATTTTTATACAGACATATAGATACATTATGCACCCGCTCACACACACACACAAGTATATATAATATGTATTCGTTTCCAATGCCATTTGAACATTGACCGACGCGTAAAATTGAATTTATGAGACGACAATAGACCGAGTACGTACATATATGTATATATGTATTTGTGTGTGTGTGTGTGTGTGTGCTTAAATAAATAAAAGCACGTACACATATTATAGTAACCGATTCATGATGTCTCGTATATATGTATATACATTACACATAAAAGCATCATTTTTTCTCGCTCTATTGGCTTTTCGTTTCGAAAGAGGAAAAACGAACAAATAATAAGAGAAAGAGTGGGCGAGAAAGTGCGAAAACAGAGGTATAACGATTTTGGGTTTTTCGAATTCCGCGTTAACTGCAAAACGAGTCGCACCACACGCGCACACACAACAAATGGCGTCGGAAACTGGCATTAAGATAAATGGTCGTCGGACTGGCCAGTGGCGCGCGCGTTTAATGTTAGATGCGGTTACAGTGTGTCGGGTTTTCCCAAGAGACGAGGGGATATGTTTTTGGAGAGGGGGTTCGTGAACGTTTTTTGTGGTGTAGGGTGAAGGTGTCTGCGCGTTTTGACCGCAGTCTGCCACGCAACAAGCATACACATCGCGCTCTCCCGGCCCGCACTCGACCCTCTCACAACCAATACAAAATATATATGGCTAACCCGACCGGAACTCGTTCGCAAACGTCATCCACACGACCACGTCCTACCTCGAAATCCTGTATATAATATATAATAATATAGGGCCCAGTGATGGATGACGGTTTCTTGTTTTATCCATCTGTTACTGCGTGTCTTGGTGTTTTACCGATATTATAACAGTCATAAAGGTATTTCCGTCATTTTAATATAGGAATACGATATTTTTAAAAACAAATCGGTTCACTGTAGGTACATGATTTTTTTATAAATACAGCGGAAATCACAAAAAAAAAACACTCTTAAACAATGACGATCAAAACAAGATGTTATCATTTGTTTTTGTACATACTACATAATGATAAATTGTAGGTATATCGTTTGAATCGGTTTGAATCGTTAGTAATAGGTATACGCAATTACAATTGCATAGCGTTTTATTAAGATTTTTTTTAGCATTCTATGTGTGTCCACAATAATTAGGTATTTTAATATCTCAAAAATATAATTATATTTATATTTAAATAAACTTGAATGATTTAAATACAACCAATCTAAGTCTAGTGGATTGCTATTCGACTACGCCTTCGTACTGTACACCGTTGTATGTCCATTTATTCGGTACTTATAAGTACAGTGCGTTTTAGTCAAGTACGATATTAGTGATTAAGTGTTTGAGTAAGTGCTCATACGTATATAAGTTGAAATTTTTATAAAGCATAGTGAGGACCTTCATCCTCCGACTAGGTCTGTTAGCTAATTCCCTTGAATATTTTGTCTACATTTTCTTTTATATTTCTATACTCATAACTGTCACTTTTTTTTATTAAATTCATTTATTTTTTGGTTGCCGTAAAAATTATTAAACACTAGAATAAAAAAATAACACCCTTTGTACAATTTGAAAATATATTATATTATTGTATAATATTATTATTATTATATATTTCATATATTATTATCTTTAGCGACTATACCCAACATTCCCAAAATCGGTTGTTTTTTTTTTTGTGACGGACAAACTGAAGAAACATAAGCATATATAATATATATATATTTGATATCTATAATAAACAAATAAATTGTATAGGTACTATTATAATATAAATAAAAACTGAAGACATACCTAAATACTGAACTACCACGCTCGAGGTTAGAGATAAAATGTAGAAGTTGTGTGAAAATTGTTTTCATTAATATATTTTATTCACCTGCCGAATTCATAACGCACATAGCTCCTATCAAAACAATTCGTGCAGATATACGAACGAAGAACAAACGAATGCGCACAAGAGAATTGCTGATTTATTCAATAGGTGTTATGGATTGCGATTGCCAAGTGTCGTTTTGCGCATATCATCAGTCTACAGTATCATGTTCGAAACACATAAGTCAAATGGTTAGAATCTTATGAAGATATCCGTACATTTAAAAATAGATATTTTCTCTATTTCCGATCAATTAGACGACATGCGTTAAACTATTTGTTTTATTGGTTTTTCGTTCTATGCACACCTAATGTCAACATTAGGTATTTCAGTGTTGGTGTATACAGAGTGTGTCACAATATTAACTGACAAGTCCAAATATAATTTTTATGTAAATTTGCCACATATTCGTGATACACCGTGCAATTAAAACATATTAGTATTTAATAATAAAAATAAATAAAATAAAATAAAGTACATTATAAAATCGGTTGAATATTGTCGAAGTTGTATGTAGATACCAATATAATAATTAATAATACTCGCGTAGGTCCTGTAGGACACCCACGTCTAACTAAAAATATGAACACATAAATAATCTGTATTTATTAAATTTAATGTTATCAAATCGAAAATCGAGACTTGTTAAAAGTTATACTATTAGTAATATATTTTTTTTTTTATATAATACCAAGTAATGTATGTTCAGCATTTGGTTTTATTCACTTATGCTCACACTGTTATTAGAAAATATTATAGTATTAAAATTAAAATTGCACATTCTGAAATAGGTGTGTTATTATTTATATATTATTTCCGCATTCCAATAAATTAGTTCTATTGCAACAATTAAACGTAATTTATCTATAGGTATAATATCATTAATAATGATTAGGTAACTATCAATTACACACTTAATAAAAATCATTAATGTAATTATTTTACTGTCAATATACAAAACATTTGTCTTTTCCATTTGAAATTGTATACGATGTATTTAGCCGATTGCAATTTAAAATTATTCACTTTTATTATTCATTATTATTATTCAATACCTAATAATAAACCTATATAATTGAACTGTAGCAGTAATACAAATAGAAAAAATAGACATTTGGTAACTATAATACTATTTTCGAATTCCACATGAACGAATATAAATCGTTTCATCATTTTAATGATATAACTAGCTAATTTACCTTTATCTGCCAGATTATTATAATGAAAAAAATATAGCTAAATAACTAAACAATATATAATGTGTATAAAAATATAAATAAATATAAATATATGTTATAATAATGTGACATTATCTAACTTTAGTGTTTAGAATTAACACAAAATGGAAAGTGATTTGACTTCTATAGTTTTTATAATACTTAGAACTATCGGGAACACTGCTAATTTTTCATCTAAATGTATTATCAAATGAATTAAAATTAAAATTAATTTGGGTATTAAATTTTTAATACAGAACTCGTGTTGACGCAGCGTCGTTGTAGTGAGCGCTATGAGCATATTGTGTGCGTGTTTACACAACAAGCAACAGACGTAGCACGTCGCTACGTAACTGCACAAAACATAATTTCCTAAAACTATTTAAATAATACATTTTCAAAACTTTTCTCATTATATGGCTAATTTGCACACCAAGCACCCAGGTTTAAAAAAATATATCATTCAAATCGGTCTAATAAAACTTCAGATACCTACAACTGTCTAAAGAAAACGTCTAGCTCATATTTAAAAAAAATATTTTTAAAGACGTTATCAAAAGACAGTCAAAATACGTGTGTGTTGGAACTTTATCTTACGTTTATTTTATATTGATGTAACACTTGTTTTAGGTCCAATTATAATTTCTTAATTCTGACTAAGGTGATTAAAAAGTTAACTAGTCTTGTATATTTTATATTTTTACCTCTCTCTCTATTTAGAAACTAGAAAGGTACAAATTGTAATATTTCAACTTCTATATATTTAATAATCGTAATATTATTAGTGGCAATTTATTACAATTTTTCATAAGGTAATATCTTGAAAATTGAGTACATACCTTTTTCTACATCGCGCGTCATTAAAAGCGATAGAATGTATTTTTAGGATTGTATAAAAAATATCTTCACAAAATGCTTTGTGTAATTTTTGAAGGACCGTAAATCGTTAACACGTGTTTTAATAATAAGGAAAACTAAGTATAAAATTATATTATTTTATAATATTATAAATGCAAATAGAAAAAATTGCAAAAAATACTATTAATGCGTTGTTATAAGTATTATAATATAATATTTGGGTTTCAGTCGTTTTAGATATTTGATTGGTGATGATACCGTGTTTCCAATGTCTGATTGATTTCTTGAATACTATATTATATTATTAACTGCTATAATATAGTTTATATTGAATTCGATGAATTATAATTTACCTGATAATGTATTAATGCGTGGAAAAAATAATAAACAAAATTAATATTATATTTTATTTTTGGTGAACTTCGCCTCCAAAATAAAGTATTTAATATTAGATAAGTAGTTTGGGTTTATTTATTTTCTTAAATATATTATATTATGAATATTCAATAGGTACCTAAATACTATAAAATAATTAATGACCGTATATATGGTATCAAAATTAAGTTATTTTTTATTGAACAATTCTAGCTAATGGACACAAGAAGTATAAACAATATCATTTTTACCTTTTTAATATCCTGTTATATTATGTACCATCAATAACCGAATAATTTGATTTAAATCTAATAAATGATTAATCATTTATGAACAAACGTAATTTGGAACTGATTGCAATTGGATAACTGGCCATGTACTCGTATTAAAATCGATTACGTTAAAAGTATGAATACAAAACGAATGCAAAAAAGTGAACATTGACTTATTGTTTTAGTTATTGCAGCTTTATCAAGAGTTCAGATGTAAACATTACCTCGTCTTATACCTATACGCCTTATTCACGTTATGGCTAACTTTTATATTATTAATACGGGTCTTGCAATTTATATTTTATATACCTACTATTTTTATATCTACCTATGGTCGTTTTACGTAAATAATATAAATACGATTTCGGACGACATAAAAAAAAATAATAATAATAATAAATAAATAAATAACGACCCTGTAGCGGGAACTCTTGGTGTCACCGCAGTCGCGTCGATTCGAATTGATTTTTATTATTATCGGCACCTATGTACTGCGATCGACGGAGGTAGACGCGCGCTTCATTGTCACGATAGGGGAGACCGACTGTGTGTGTGTGGGAGGGGAGGGTGTAGGGTGGAAGGGATGCTGCGTGTTTCGTCTCGCCGCAGAGAAACGTAGTTCGGACGACATCCCGCGGGAACCGCTCCGTCGGCGTTGGACCCGTAGGGTGTCGGACCCCGAAACGTACCCTGCACAGTTCGATACGCTCACTATAATACGTACATATTATATTATATACATGTATAAAATACACCTGGAGCGCGGGAGGACATCGTTCGGGTTTACGATCGCGATGTGACCCCTCGGCTCCCATAATTTCCTGAGAGGAACCCATACATGAATCCACGATATACGAAGGCGTAAGTATATATTATATGTGTGTGTGTGTGTGCGTGTGCAGTACCGTTATGTGGTGGTACCGTGTTGTACAGAGTGATTTTCTATCGCGAACCGATCAGAATCTCGCGGGAGAAAAAAATTAGGATAATGTGTTTTTTTCTAAAAACGTCCGGACGGTGGACGGTCTCGAATTCGTCGCTTTACGATTTCATAATCAGTAATATTTGTGTTTCCGAATAATACTTCTTAAGAATTTCAAAAAATATCTTCCGCGTTTCACGACGATAAACGGATCACCCTGTAAACAGAATATTGTACGTATATATATATATACAGTATAACGGGATGAGAAAAACGTCGTTTTTTCGGGGGATAGCACACATACGTTCTGCACGCCGAAGAATATAGACGTACTATATATATATTATATAACATCGTCTCCGGTGTAATAATAATATTATACGTCTCGGGGAAGCTGATCGAATTTATTTCGGTTTTGTTTTCGTTCTTTCCGGCCGATTCCCGACAAAATATATTATATTATAAGTCATATACCTATTGCATGCGTTATACGACGGCCTCATAAGGAGCTGCGACGATCGCATTGGATATTTTACGCGTGGCTGAATACTCGTACACACACACGTCACATATATGAGAATAATATATATACGTCGTATTCGTATACCACGTATGAATGCACGATAATTCTGCGAGCCATACGAGATATT
Organism: Aphis craccivora; assembly: GCA_009835225.1. Classification (NCBI taxonomy): domain Eukaryota; kingdom Metazoa; phylum Arthropoda; class Insecta; order Hemiptera; family Aphididae; genus Aphis; species Aphis craccivora. The sequence continues at coordinate 29,882 of VUJU01002338.1, forward strand.
TTATAATGTTTTTTCCAGAAACCGCCAAGTTGAGTGACCGGTCGCTTTTCACGCGACTTTCTCTGCAGAGACTTTATGTTGTGAATTTATGATGTACCTATATATAACTTGATGTTGAAAAAAAAAATACGACTTTTCTTCCCCAAAATGAGCACGATATCGCCGATGAAAACTCGGTAAGGACTTTGAAACAGTGGTCCGATTTTTGACGACTTGGACCTATACCTACAGGAAAGGGAAATGTTCGCCGATTTGGAACAAACACGCACAACGTACATTATCATAATTTATTATTGTCGGTGATTGGTGTTGTTACCGTTATTATTATTACTTATATACATTACATTGTATTAAATTAATATATGAGTATAACACCTAAAATATAACATTATAAATATACCATGTCAGGTCTATATAACTATCCAAAAACAGTAAACATATAACGCAAAATTCGAAAACGAAGACGTGAAAATTATTTAATTTTGAGTATATGATCGTTACTGCACGAAACAGGATCACCGTCTAAAAGACGATAAATAACGATGTCACAAATTATCGTGAATCATTTGGAATTAACTTTATAATAATATAGTCTATATAATATCATAATATTATATTCGTGATTTCGATGTTATTGTTTTGACAATAACGCCGAGATGTTATTCTAATCAGTAATCGTACTATAGTACTTTTTCTCCATGAGTCAGTAACACTGTTGCAAGAAGCAAAATAATAACAACTGTCTTTTGATTATGTATCAAGGCTAGTGTTGAGAGTAGGTGAGCACATATACCGTTTCAACAGTCTCCGGGCTCGAACTATGCACATAATATTATCATGCCAGAACCCCGTTCTACCGTTTACCGGAAATGACTATTGTCCATCGTTTTTGACAAAAGTAGGTTGTCACAGTATTATTATATCAAACCGGACGTAGGGCAAAGGCGGGTAAATACGCGTAACTACGTCCCTTTCGATCGCGGTGGTTGCATAGTGTATGAGAGAGAGAGAGAGAAAGTGAGAGAAATACACACACACAAACTTAAAGAACAGTATCATCCGACTAAAAACCGGAAATATGTCCGCCAGAAAACGGCTTCCGGTGGTCCACTGCCGTCGGTGTCTTAAATAGGTACGAAATTTCAACTGTCAAAATGTTAATAGCTTTTATCTCGCCGCAGCTGTCGAGTTTGTTAACTGCGAACGAGCAATTCAATCTGTTCAATATTATTTAACAAGTGTGATAATAATATTAATTATTATCATTACAATAATAAAAACAAACCCCTGTCTGTTACATTTCTACAATATATATAATTATATTTGATAATATTTCCGAAAACATTTACATACTTAGTTATCTACTCAAAATTGACATCAATTGTTAAATTAATAAATAATTAATCAAAAATAACAAAACTTTTCATGATTAATTTTAAATATTAACGATTATTATATTTTATAAAAGCTAAAAATTATCGACTAATCAGAACAGTCGATTGACTATATAGTCTTGTATACAACCAGCTGCAGCTGAAATAGCTATAAAATATGCTAGCAGTTATTTTTACTCTAACAGTTGGAATATTAAGTATAAAGCCTGAGTGGTAAAAACGTACATACAAATATACAATTATAGTTATATGTGTAATATTGCAGATATAATTTGCATTTAAAACGGTTTGTTTAGATTTACTATAAAAAAGCAAGTAAGTAAGTACTACTTACTTTTTGTAGTACTTACTCGTGCGTACGATCGTATGATGTGTAAATTCATGTGTGATATCAAAACTTAAAATTCAATTGACAAGGTTAAGCCCATAAAAATTTAATTTAGTATTATACGAATTAATAGTAATATTCACTTAAATAATAACAATAATAATATTTCCATGGCGATTGATCAATCGATTTTACAATTAAAAATTATTTATTTTAATAATTTAACAATATTATTCCACGACCAAGACGAACAAATCTTTCACGAAAAAGTCGTAATGCAACTAGGATTCAAAACATTGCGAATGATGGGACTGAACAAGAACAAGAAATTGTGGCCGTTGAATTTTTCTTTCGTCTGACAACTATTTTTAAAATTTGGAACCACTGGATCCAGGCCTATAGTTTGATAATAGGTAAAATTACTCTATTATTAACGCTAACAGCATAAAATTGATTTATCTGAATGAAAATTTACTTTGTTGTAGGTATATACCATGAGACAGCCATGCGAGTGTGGTACTGTGGTGCCCTCTTGAAACTAGTAATTTGTAACTTAACCCAACCTGTACTGTAACAATTATAATGAATATATTACATTTTATATCGTACCATTTATTTTTAATTATATACGGAATATTTGATTACTGCAATATTCAAAAGTACACCAGCTTAGGTATATCAACACTTTTACGTTACAAAAAAAAATACCTATCCTATTTTTTTTTAAAAAAAACTGTTATGTTACAATATACCTATGTTTGAAAGTTGTAATTTATTTTTTTTAGTTACATCGCTGTGAGCAAATCAAATATTTGTTTGTGTTTATTTTATATATCTCTTATGGGTTATTTATTATTAGCAATTAAAATGTACTTTTATTTCATTTAATATTGGTTGATTTGTTGTAAACTGACAACAAATTCAACCACAAATATGTAAAAAAAAAAAAAAGTATTTGAAAAAAATATATATTTAATTAGTCTATATATAAAAAAAAATAAACAGTCATTACTTTGTAGTTGAAATTAAAACGTTCGATAAAAAAAATGTATATTTTTTTCCTCGTTATATCTATTTTAGTTCATATAGGTACCTAGTAGTATTATATTGCGAGAGAATATTATATGGCAGTGTTTAAAGCAGATGGCTAATTATTTCAAATAATATTATGATAATTATAATACGTATGGAAACAGAGTTTATACGATATCGATTTTTTTATATTATGAAGGTTAAATTATTTTGTGAACAAACAGTCATTATAATGCTATGATGTGGTTTGTTTTTAATTGAAATTTTAATTAAATTCTACGTCTTAGGCTTTGTATCTGATAATTAATATGCGCAGCCATATAACTCCTCCACTCTAAGTACCAGCTCTAAATAATATACAAAAATAAGTGTAGGTACCTACAGGAATATTATTAAGATGAATCATAACCTTAAACATCGCGTTTATTTTACAATTACAATCAAATTATATGAAAATGAAATCTACAGTGATAATAAAATTAAAATAAACACCCCGATCGATGGTATTTGTGAGATTCTTACCACTGTTACTCGAGTTGTCTGTACTTTTCAATTTCAATTGTATTTTTAACAGTAAGAACACCGAACTATAATTTAAAAAGACATATTTTAATGACGTTACTTTTTATTATAATTCCAATTTTTTTTTTTCTGTATCATATTTTAAGATTTTAAATATACCTAATGAATAACTATTTATTTTTTACCGTTCATAGGAACCGATATCCCTTGCATATGTCTAGGTATTCACTATATTGGCGGAAAGAAAGAAACATTCCAACAATAAAATTATGTTGTCACACAATTATAAGACAATGTATTATTTATAGTTTTGTGGGTTCACTCAACAATACTTAAATATATCTTTTTCTATCTTGCCCCGAAGATGAATATGGGAGATTGTCGAATGGAGAGATCTGAGATATAGTTAGTGCTATACTAAAAGGATGAAACAAGAAAAATTACTGCATAGTCAAATTAAATAAAGTCATATACTATTTTTTTGTTATTAATTTGTTCAAAAATAAATTTTAAATCTAACTTCAATATTTTACGACAAAATAGTTGGATTTATCTCCAATAATTATGCTACACTTATAAAAAATAGTCTAATTCGCTTTTCGATACGGTCTTCATGGCCTTGTCCCTTGAGTGCTTATACAAATCAGTACAATTATTAAAAAATGTATATGTTCGAGCTCTTGCAGTATAGTTTCAAAGTTTTCATTTGTTAATTTCAGACGAAAGAAATTAGAGTAGTATTAAACTAGAATAGCAGTATCAATTAACAAAAAAAAAAAAAAAAATAATAATTCGTATTTTTATTAATAGTTTTTTGAACTTATTATAAGTGTTGTACAAATCTGTTTTCTCTTTATCTAGTTAATTATATATTGGTTTGGGTGGTTTGGCATAAGTGTCATCCCTATAATACATATGTGTCACAAATTCAGCATATTAAAAATCAACAAAAATTAAAAATATTATTAAAATAGCTCAAGTAATAAGTGGCGTTAATAAATTATCTAGCTGAAGAAAACTTTAAACGTAGAAATATTTTCTGGTGAATTTATACAAGATTCTTAAAACATTATGGTTTAATTTTAACTTTAACTTTCAGATGTATTCTGAATATGGACTTAAGTACTTCATTGTTATGTTATTTAACATAAATTTTCAATTTGGAAAATTTAATTTTTTTTTTATTCTCCACAATAATTGTTAATTGTTAAAACCACAAAAAAAAAATTGTTAAATTTAAACTTTAAAGTAAAATATAAATATAATACCTATACTCCTCAATTTCGAATTTTAACCGAGTAGGTAGTTTTATTACTTATAAGTTATAAGTAAAAAGTAAAATAAATACCTTCAATAATTTTTATTCTATAAAAAAAATAATGGTAAATAAATAATAATTTAAGCTATATCATTATTCGTATACTGCATTTTATTGGATTTTTATATTTAGAAGTAGTTACTACTACACAATATAAATGAAACATAAACATATTTATTTTATGTTGTATCTATAAAAAATTAAACGATTAAAGACAAATTGCAATAGTCACTTATCGAGTCGGTAACTCGTCGGTAATAATGTATGGGATCAATCGGTGTGTTGTCGTAAGAGTGATCTGTCACGACTCATGGTACTAAAAATTTAAAGTTTTCAAACTTTTTAGACATACTGTGCATTACAAAATATATGCCATTTACTAAATTGAAATTGGTTCATCGATTTTCTGGCACGAAGGTCTTAAATTATATTTATTGTCTGAGCTCTAAGTTAATGATAGAAAAAATATTTTATTCAAATAAACATTAAAGTATAGCTAATAGTAGTACAGTTACTAGTCAATTAATTTTTATAGAGATACGCATAATAAATTGAATTTTATTTTTGGAAAAGAATTATTAATATAGTTTTAAAAAAAATAGATGATAACTATTAGATATTTTTTTGGTTAATTATTTATACTTGAAAATTTAGACCACAAACAAATTTGGTTGGCTCATCAATAATATTACATTTAAATATATTTAAATTTAAAATAGAAACCCTATTTATAGTTATGACTTAAAATAGTTTATTATTTTATGTTTCAAAGGAAAGAATACAATTTATTATTACATTTATCATATTTTTTTTTTAATTTGGGTAATAAGTTATTACTATTGTAGTTTGTAAAATTATTAATACACTGATCATACATTTCAACAATTTTGGAGATGAAAAGCTTATTGATGATATTATTTAGTAAGTATGTGATATTCAAGTACACATATTATTATAAGTTATGATCAAAAATTAAATAATGACTTTTTAAATTAATTTCATACGTCAATGATTTCAGTTTTACAGTAATTTGAGTCAAAATATAATTATACTTTTCAACTAGACAATATTAATATGGGTTCAACTCTGACATCACGAAATGTTAATCTTTGATAGTTACAAAATATTTAATTAGTCTTAAAACGACCACTTAATATCTATTAAGTTGTTATTAGACTTTATTATTTTAACAAAAGAATCACCATCATTTCGATATAGCACTGATCAAATTGTATTTTAAATGTAAGAAACAATAATAATAAATATTTATGTGTGTATAATATATAATATATATGTACATTAAATGTTGTAGTTTTGTGATTGTGACTAAAAAATAACTTTTGTATGAATAAAATTGCAATAATAAATAATTTTGTTTTGATCATATAGAAGGTACCTCTTAGAAGGTAAATCTTTAATAATTACAAACAATGAAAGTACAATAAATTTTATTCATTTAATAAAATCCGTAAAATAAATAATGGGGCAGATATGCATAATTATTACTTTCATAATTTATTTAATCTAATAGATAACTCAAAACTATGTAGTACTTATCTATAATAATAATAATATTTTCAATAAAAGTAAGTAGGTAATTTAGTTTTTTTTTTATTACAAACGTAAATTTAAAATTGTTTTTTGTTAGCATTATATTAATTAAAAATTAGAATGTACAGAATATGTTTAATTTGATTTAAGTAAACGTTTAGCAATAAATGTAAACGTATTTTATGCTTGGAAAGTATAATATAATCAACCCCATTAATAAATTTAGATGCATGCCATTATGTTTTTTCTTTTATGGTATTATTGTGTGAGGGTGCGAAAGGGCTCTGCACGTCTAAAAATATGCAACGAAAACTTCAATAATTTATAAAAATTAATTAAAAGGTTATTTTATAATATAATAAACAAATTCTTAATGAACAACTCTCGGGTAATGAAATATTTAATATTTATTTTTAACGTGTTTCTACAAGAACCAACCCAATTCATTGTTTCAGCGTATAAGTAAATTATTTTGTAAAATGTTTTATATTTTTTATTTAAATAACGTTTTAATTGCCAAATTATGGAAGGTATATAAAAATCTCGACGTAGCAGTCGGGTTTTTTTTAAACATATTGTTACTATAATTTTTAGATTACACAAATGACACGTTACATTATAAAATATGACAATTATTTTATTATTTATCAATAATTTTCTCAGAAGATGCATAGGTTTTTTTAATACATTTTTGTTACACAATTTTAAATGATTATTCATAATATTTAAAAGATTATATTTCTATTGTTAGGTATACCATTATTTACATTTCATACGTTTTATATTAAAATTTTTTTTTTACGTTTTATTTTATAGTGAAGCGACGAATGTATTGACGATTTTTCGATGGTGGGAGTTATTTTTTCTTCCCCTTCGTCTGGAAATACAGATGCGTTACACCGGTTTAAAATCCGTATATTCTAGTAATCTGACGATTATTATAAACTTCCAACAATTTTAGATCTTCCATTCTTTGGAAAAATATTCGAGTCTATTGAACTCTGATACATTGAAAGATCGCTTTTGTTGACTTTGTCGATCACAGTACTGAATCAACATGTTTTTTACTCAGGTCACTCCACGGTTATCATTGTCATTGATTTTGATTCTTATCTGAACCAGTAATTTTATTTAAAGCACCAAGTTGACATGATTTACACGGACTTTTCTAAAGCATTTAACTCAATCGATCACAGTACTTTGATTTATTTCTTTTGCCAACTCCAAGTTGACGAAATGGCGAGCCAGTCTTATCTTGACTAAGTCTTACTTGAATGAAAGTTTATTAGTCTCATTGGTAAAACTTCCAAAAAATATATCTGACATTTCTCGAGGAAGCTAGATCCCATACTATTCTGTTTTGTAATTACTCCACGTCGTGTTATGCTGCTTGAAATATAAATAAATAAATTAGTAAACATATACAATATGTTTTTTTTACGATGTAATGAAATATTAAATGGATATTATGTAAAAAAAAAAAATAATAAATATTCCACATAGGTACTACATTTTACAGAAAACTAGTTGACCCGGTAAGCATTATATTTTGCTTAAAAAAGCACTTTCAGATTTTTCCAAATTTTCCAATTTTTCGGAGAACTTTGATAATTATTATTTTTTTTATTAAAAACCTAATTCAAACTATTACAAACGTAAAAAAAAATAATTGAATAAAAATGAACATAGTTCATCCATCCGTTTTCAAGTTAAACGTATTTAATGTATGTATATTGTATATACCTATGTATAAATTGTCGGATGTTTACTGCTGAGTGATAAAAGAAAATTGGCTTTTCATATTGTATTATATTTTTACAATTTACATTAAATGTGAATTCTATATTATATTAAATTGTATATAATGTTTATCATGGGTACCCGCGGAATATTTATCAAGAAGGTACATAAAAAAATATAACAACAATAAACGCATTTAAAAAAAGTGGGTAAGTGTGTACCGCTCTGCTTACATTAGGTGCCGTGTGGATCACTATTTTATATTATAGGAGGGTTAAATTTGAATCCAATGATAATTATCATTGTATACGAAAAACGATTCTGAACGGAGATGATTTGTCAGCCTAGGAAATAATTTTCAGTGGTTGGTGAAAAAGGTGGTTCATGTTTTAATAGCCTGAATACGTCAAAATATAAGTTATTTTACAATTATTATAAGATAAACTTATGAAAAATCTTGTATTAAATTTTCAACTCTTAGCTACTTACCTATACAAAATTTTTTATGAATTATACCTACAAAATAATTATATATATAATTATTAAATTCATGCTTTTAACGAATTTTCGTCAATATTTGAACTTCAAATGCTAATAAAAAAAAATTGTATCTATGTATTCTTATAATTTTTTAATCACTATAGGAATATCTTATGAGAAACTTTGTATTACATTTTCAAGTATTTTGATAGGCCCAAAAAAATTTTATCAACACTTCAAAAATTTTTTTTAGAACAATTGAAAATTTCAGTTGTCTATAAATAGCTCAAAAAAATTCAAAATATTTTAAAAATTAAATCACGTAAAGAAAACGCAAATCTTAATAACTGG
>VUJU01002339.1:5018-38557 GCA_009835225.1 Aphis craccivora
AATACCTATATATTATAATGAGGGTTTTAAATATAGAACACTAATAGTAACTTTGCTAACATAAAATCATAATTTTTATAAATTATAGCTCAAAAACACTATACATTTTTACTGTATGCGAAAGATGACATCTAGGTACATTGTCTTTACATTATAAAGTGCATGGTTTCAAGATAAAAACTCACTCTAGTAATGCTTCTTTTCCTTGGCCACCAAATAAAGTTGAATTAGAAAATATATTTTCTTTTTCTTCATTTACCCAAGACATATTTTTAAACAGCTCCAACTGTTTTTCATGATTATCTGGAACAAAAATTTAATATTTTACTTATAAATTACAAATATATTAATTGTTGTAACATGTCCAAAAAAGTACCTTCAGCTGGTTTTGGGAAAAAACTAGAACGGCGTTTCCGGGTGTCAGACATTGTTTGATGTTAAATTTAAAATGATTACAATATTTTCTTACACTTCATTCATGTATACATTAAAACAATATTTATTATCAACCTTCGATGTAGATTCAAAATTAAAAATACTATTTTACTAAATTATTATTAATGATTGTTTTGAAGTTTTGAATATGATACTAAAAAAAAAAATAGTTTGGAGACTTGAGGGTTGAGGCTAAATGGATAATATACTTAATACTTATATAGTTATTTACCTATAATAGGCATAATAATAGGCTATAAGTTTCGAACTGAATTTGATATTTATTGTAGGTAGTTTAACCAGAAACTGTTATCACCATTTTGTTGTTGTAAGTTGTAACGGTTAACGGAATAAAAAAAAAAAAAAATGATAATTCAGTTTAACCACAATAAACCGTCTATAACCGTGGTTTAAATATTTAATTAGATAAGAAACGACTGGCAAAAATTATAAACATAGTGAAACAACTACTTACTACTGAAACTCCTTTTTAACAAAGTCTCATGCAGTCATGCCCTCGTGAGAAACAAAAAAATTTCTTATTATAGAGGAATTCGTTAAAATAGAATTAAACAATGAATTAACAATGAAGGTCATGATTCTCAAAAATAATTCGTTAAATGAAAGTTCGTTGCATGGAATACACAGCACAATCTTTGAAATCTTCTAAGACCGTGTACCTATGCAAAAAGTAGTCTGCAGCACTGCCACAGATAGGTATATAAAAATGATGTAGGTATGTCTATTTTAAATACATATATATCTGTGAGCACTACAGACATTGTCTAGTATCATAATGAAATAAGAAATATAAACCTATTACCTAAGCAACCTAACCTACTATTGGCTACTAACTTATCCTAAAGGATTAGATTAAGTTTGTATTAAGTATTTAAGTACTGTGTATCATGCTGTCTATTGTATATCTACTCAACGCGTATTACTCATACTGTTGTTTTTAACATATTTATTCTAATAATACTACCTACAATTAAAAAATAAAATCTCGTTTATATGGTTGGTAGATTGGTACAGATCCCATTAATGATTAATCTCTCTGACTGCACTGTAGTTTGAATCTCATCTGAACTCTGATACTCGTGAGTCGTGAGAAAGTTAACTTTTGAAATATAGCTAGGTATATCAGAAATCAGAATATCTGATTTTCTGATAAATCATGTAGAGAAGTTCATACTAATCATACTTAAGTAATAATTTAAATTTATTAATAATTTGTATACATTTTGAAAAAAGTATTTCATTTTTATTGTATACCGTAATTGTGGGTGAATAAATAATAGAAACAAAAGTTTCATTAGCCAATAACTTGAATAACTACGGTCTAAGTATAAGTATTTTTATAAGTTGTTGATGTATTAAATTGGTTATGTCATAAAGAATCGAATTTAATTGAAAATTTTCTACTTCCATAATAATTGCCCATAAAAAAATTGATAATAACAAAATTTATTTTACCTCCAAAAAATGTGTATCAACTTTGTCATTATGGTTCTCATGAACGAAATGTGACAACTCTAAATTTTTTTTTTTCAATTTTCGGGATAAATGTTGAAAATTAAGTAACGTAATTAATATTTATCAATCCTGTTTAATAAATTGTTTATTTTTTATATTTTTTTTAATCTAAAATTTTTGTTTCTATTCAACCGCATTAGAGTTGAATAACAAATTCTATGAAAATTAAACAGCTTTTTTTTTCACCCACATGAATAAAAACATAAAAAAATCATACTATTTATACATATATATATCATACATATACATATATACATACATCATCAATCACATCGTACTTAAAAAAAATTATAAAATCAAATTTTATAGTTGGATAATCATTGAAATTTCTATCATGTAGTACATGGTGAGACCCAAATTTTGATGTAATTCACAGCATTGTACATATTTTAGATCCAGAGATATAACACCTGAAAGGTGTAAACCTGTTTCTATTCACCCACAAATACGGTATCTACCTATATTATGTCAACACTTTTCTCTTTTAATCTACTGAAATATTTGATACAAAAATATAATAACCGTATTCAGAATTTCAGATTTTTTTTTTCGTTAGTTTAGTTTCAAAACACATTTTAGGATTATTATTTACTGGTTAAGAATTATATTTGTTTTTTCAAAAACATTAAGAAATTTTATATAGTTTTACCTCCATTCCAAACTGTTAAATATACAATACAGTTTAACTGTATAGAATAAAAATAAATACTAAAACAAGTTACAATCGTAGTATAATATTTTAATAGTAGGTAGGTACCTACTTATTATAATAAATTAGTACATTTATTTCTTATTTTTACGTTTCTTTAATTGCTCAAAATGCTTAGATTTTCAAAAGCGCCCAAAACAGTGCAAATATTCGTATAGCTTTAGACCTTAGCATTATAAGAATAAAACAACAAATGAAATTATTTTTGAAGTTATAGGCGAGGAATAGGAGAATTGTTAAAGAAGTTAGGCCTGTTGCTGATTCAACTTTCTCACTGTGTTGCATCTCAAAAATCAGGGGTAGATTATTTGCGTATTTTTTTGTAATTGCTCAATCATTCAATGACCAATTTCATAACTGCACCTGATTATACCTTTTATCCATTCTATACTAAAAACCAATCCGATTACTATATTCTTTTGTTGGTGTATTGTTTTTTTTTTTTAGACTATGTTGGGTGGGCCTGTCCCTTAGTATAATTTCCGGGGGCGAAATTTTTAGCTAATCCACCACTGTATATACATACCTATTGTTATAATGACTTTTGTTAATAGCAATTAGCAGTAATTGTTAAGTGATACATTTAAATTTGGTGGATGAAGCAAGATGAATAAAAATAATGTCGCGTGAAGAATATCTCACTGCTAAAAAAATGTGGTGAAATATTTGAGTAAAAGTATTCAAATATTTTTTTAAAATACTTAACTACCTACTAAACGTATTTTCGATCTTCGATGATATTATAATTAATAATTATATACTTTATAATTTTTGAATTGAATACTTATGGATTTTTCAAACCTTTTATTTTTATTTGAAAAATTTAGTTGGGAAAATATTAATACTTACTCCAATATTTTTATTCTGCAGTGTGAGTAGATGATGGAGCGATTATAAAAAAAAAGAACCTGCAACATGAATACTAGACGGATTATAACTTTACTAGAATATTAAAAAAATCTTTACAACATTGGATGGTGTCCGGACGTCCGGTGAGTAAATCTATCGTCTATGGAGGGTATACTGAGAAAGTATTAGGTATTATTTAAATATTTTAGAACTTAAACATCCTTCACACAAATTAAAATTCCTATACATTTTTTTTTTTTATTAAACAATTGGCTAAATACTAAAAAATACTAAACATTTGGCCTAAAAATCACAAATTCACAAATATATATAATACATAAATAGTTAACTAGTTTTAATGGCCACTTTTAACAAGAAAAACAATGAAAATGAAGTATTGAAGTATATTACAGTATAATTAAAAGCGAAATTCTCACAAATAACAGGTACATACATGAAATTAGTTTTGTTATGTGGTTGATCAGGAATTCACTGATACCGAGATACAGTTGAGCAATAAGAACGACACGTTGAACAATGAAAAAAAAATTTAAACATTTTAAATGACACAGTTGTTCAGGCAAGTCCATATATGAAGATAGAACAGCGAATGAGGCTGTTGATCGTGAAGACTGTCTTTTTATCCAAACTAGTGTGGAGATTCCGAGTAGATACTTGGCAAATTGTGCGCAAACGGTCCGGAATGGATGATATATCAAGCGTGTAACAATCATGACTATTTTGACTGTGGTACCAAATGAAATCATGTCCTGATGGTATTAAAGTCTAAGAGCGTGTTAGTCCAGAGCAAGTAGATCCAGTCACCCAGAGCGTGTAATTTATATTATGTATTTCATCAAAGTGGACGGTGTGCGGCAGAATATGCCTAGGACTATCATCAGGATTATCCAATTATATAAAATTATAATGAACCGAACGGCTGCCGTAATAAACCTCGTAACGCTTTCCCGTTACATCACGGTTGTAATCTTATAGTAATTTGTATAGGAGGAACTGAGGGAGGTAATAATATAGAGATAGACATCGATGAAAACACGGACACATCAGATAAAGATCATAAAGGTTTTAGTTCAGATTAAAAGAACCTCACACACAAAAACATTGATATGTTGTATAAGGAAAATGCCAATTCAATCCAAACAAAACAGGGTAGTGTTAGCAATAAATTGGTTGTTTTTTTTCCTATGACTATAGAAACTCAAAACGCAGTTTATATAGCTTTATTCAAGTATTTATGGTAACACATTTTATGGCGCACTATGTTGTCTTTTGCCATATTGCATGTGCTAAAATGATTGTTCACATATTATGAACGAGAATATTTAAAATATAAAAAAAAAATCTTTCGTAAAAGTAAATAGCTTATGGCTTATGCTTATGTCTTATGTACGTTTAACGTTAAATTAAGGTAGATATGTACCATGTGGTCATCTTGACAACAAATTGAAATAGTGATAGTAACCTATAGCCATCTAATAATTCCATTGATACTGGCATACTGCTACAGTGAGTATAGTGTAGTTGCGTATTATAAATAATAGGTATACAGTTTAGTTATACACAGTTCATAATATGCTCCTACCTATAAAACGTATAATATGCAGGCATGTAGCTAACGGCTGATTTTTGTTCTTTATATTAATAATTAATACATAGAAATTTCTATAGAAACATACTAATAATTAGTCAATGTAGGTAGGTACATGAACGTTTTTAATAATAATTCATCAAGATTCAATTTTATCAAAGTACAATAAAATAAATTGAAATGGGCTATTACAATATAATTCCAAAAAAATCAAGTACGTTACATGGTACAAAAAAGAAGATTCACATTAATTCTATAGTGACATTGGTAAGTTTTCTTGTACAGTTGTACAATAAAAATTATTTTATATCAGCGAAGTATTTGTTTTCTCTTTCCAACCGGCCACTCGATACGCTGATATTGATTCATAACAATTGTTTATTCGACATAATTAATATTATGTTGTTAACTTAATACAAAAATGTTAATTGACCTATTATCAAACATTATCAATAATTTTACGTTGGCTTTACAATATTAAAATTTTTCTGAGATTAATGAACATTTTTTAATTTTAATATTTTACAGCCTCTTATAATTTACATTTTTATATTTTATATATAGTGCCATTGTATTATTGTTTTCTTTTGGGTTATTTGTACTAATCCATGGCCAAGTGATTTTAGAGGTAATATTATACTTTCGTTTAAAAATACCTATATTATAATTATAAAAATATTAATACACCTCTTTTTTTTTAACAAATAAAATGTAGATCCTGGTTTTCATGTTTTACTGAATTTGTTGATATATTTGTTTTTTATTAATTTATTGAACGGTTTGTTCTTATACGATGATGTGAGTAAAATAATACAATATTGTATTTTATTTTTAATTGAATATTTAGTTACCTTAGATATTAACCTAACCTTTAAATTTAACATTTAAATTATTAGGTTAATTAGCAATATTATTCTTGGGTATAAAAAATTTAATCTTGTATTCAAGTTTATAGAAAACACGAATGAATACGAAGAGTATGGACCCGTATTCAAGCTATGTAAGACAATTAGGCACATACTATTTTGGACATATGGTTTCTTTATACATATATGGGTGTTTAAAATTGGGCTGCTGAAATTGAATACTGCGTAAGTTTCATTAAAATATTAAGAGTGTAAGTAGGTCTTGGGTCTTGAATAAGTTAAGTACAACGCTTTTGGGTAGGTATCAGAATTTTGAATTAAATATTAAAAAATTGTGTAACTACTGGTTATATTAACTTGGTTATCAATTATGCAAAATGTATGGGAACACTGAACTTCTCGGATTTTTTTTTACAAGCTGGTGGTATATAATGAATATTTGTACTTTTTTTTTTTAGAAGTGTTATAAACAAAACTAACATAATATGGGTATAAAATTATAACACTTCTAAACAAAAAAATACGTACAAATATTCAAAAAGTAACCATTAAGAATTAGTTTTAAATGATTTTATGAATTTTTTAAAAATAATAATAAAAAAAATGTATTATTTATTAAATTTTAGAGGTACTATACCGTCTGTACCTATATAGTCATATAGGTATACTATAAATTTAATATTAATTTTAATAGTATAAATTTATAACCACTCTTATCAGTTACATTTTCTGTCGATAAGGCTATCCGATCAACCAATTATAACATTATTACAACAGCCCAACGTAACAACGCCTCCAAAATTGTTTTAGAATTAAAATTTTATTTTATAACGATTAGACCTGTCTGATCATATGACATTCATTCTCACGCTGTCTTTCTAAAATATATAGCTCTCCATTTCGTATATACGTTAACATGGTGTTTCATAGTACACAACCAACTTTTCTCTTCCTAAAAGCTTACAAATAAAAAATGTCTCAAGTTTCGCTTCACTCCACTAATCGGCTTCTAAGCTAAACTACTAAACTAAAGTTTTAATCCCAACATTAAAAACATGTGTACATCCTATGTTTCCGATAAGCTTTCTGGAAGGCTTTAACGTAATTGGAATCGTGATTTACTTTTTTTAGTGATCGTAAATCTGATTAAATAATGTACAAACGTTACCAACGTGTAACCCCCCTCGAAAATGTTTTTGTTTATTTATTTATATCTATAAATATATCCAAATTAAGTAATGAGCTTATGAATGTACAAATTGTTTTCATATATTTTAATAAAAAGAATAAAGGTAAAAAGATAAATTTTAATATACTCTAGTTAGAGTCGTTAGAGATTATATTTTTCTTTCAAAAATGTATACATATGAGTTATGCTGGTTAACCGCTTATACCTACATTAAAAATAGTTATCTTAAAACAGCTATTGACAGTCTGCATTAAAACTTTGACATATTGTATACAATATTACGGAACAACCGCGGAGTGTATTAAATGTTGTTTAAAATTAGTAAAAATGCTACGGAGACTTTTCAATTTATAAAGTTAGCTTTTGAAGGTAGTACTTTAAGCCATATTGTATAACTATTGACCGGTTTCAAAGTTTCAAAAAAGGCCGGATATAGCGGATTTCCATTAGAGATTGTCTAACGTCCTAGCGAGGCGATTATCATCAAACGATTGAATTCCAGATAAGTAGCCGCAATAATTAATAAATAAATAATTAAATAATTTTTGTTATTTGATTTTAACAAATTATTTGGCTATGAAAAGGGTGTTCGAAACTTAAGCGATAAGACTGTTAAAAAAATATCGAGAATCTAGATAATGAATATATATATATAATTTACACATACCAGGGACACTTCTATAGAAAATTTGCAATATATTCAAGAATTTACTCTCTATTATATAGTTAATATTATAGTTATAATTATTTTAAGTGTATAATATAATATATAGTATTATATCGTATGTTTGAAATACATTATAATTATACTATAAAATGTTTTTAATTTTGTTTTATAGTTTACAATTTAAATTGGACAGATTATACGTACCACGAGTGTGTTTCGTACTTTGGAGTGTAATTTTTTTTTGTGAGTTTACACTTTATGCATAGTATAATCTGTACTTGTAAAATAATATCAAGCATTCTATCATATTAGCCATTATAGAAATAATACATTTTCCTATATTTTGCTTAAAATATAGGCATTGATGTATATTGGCTAATGAAAACGTGTGTATATCATCAAATAATTAATACAGAAACAGAAAATACTGATCAACCTATAATAATAGTCAAATCAAATAAATGAAAAATTGAACACAAAAATATAATGGTTTAAATATTGATAAATAATTTTACATATTCTTTTAATTAATAATAATATAATAATATAATACTAAATACTAAATAGTATAAAAAATAGTACAAAAATGTCAATAACAAAAAAATTAAATGTTAAATCTTAATTATATCGGTTTTACTATCGGTTCGGAAAAATAACCGACACCCGATTAAACCGATAGTATCAATATCGGCCGATATTAATATCGGGTATCGGTATCGGCCCAGCTCAAATGGTGGCCCTTCTATACGTACAAAATCTTTAATCTACAATGATCAGATGATCTGTCATAGATAAATTAGGTAAAGAGGAACTATTGTATTATAATCTTATGTAGTATGTAGTAAATATAATTATATTTAAATATAAATTTAATATAGCGTATCGTCTTACTCGATTAGTTGACTCCTGTTTCCAATCAGTCTTAACACAAAATAAAACAATCAATTTTCAATAATTTTATTGTATTCACAATACAGTTCATCTAATACATCAGGTAAGATTTTTGTTTGAAATAACTGCTTAAAAAACTGTAATGATTTTTTGGGATATCTAGTACGATTCTTGTCATTGAAATCGACCTTGTATATTCCAAATTTTTCCCTAAAACATTGAAGTATTTATACAGATATTTTGTTTTGAATATTAAAATATGTTAACAATTTAGTTTCCCTAAGTAATACATATAATTAATTTTTTTTATTATATTATGAACGAGGTTTAATATATCGATTTTATGTGATTTATTATGATAAGTGTTTTGTTTTTTATCTGTCATTACATTTTCAACAATAAAACTGCTTAATTTTTAGTTTTAAAGGTAGTTTTTGGTAAAACATTGAATTAAGAAAGTACTTTAAGGAGGAGTTATTTATAGACCACTGAAATTTTTTTTGAAATGTCGATAAAAAAATGTTGGATGACCAAAAAATTTAATACAAGGTTCCTTATGAGTTGTTCTTATTGTAGCTAAAAAAAAAATTAAAAATCGTTGGTCACAATTTTTTTTTTATAAGCGTTTATAGTTCAAATTTTTACGAATTCTGTCGAAAACGCCAAAATTTGCAAATAATTTTGAAGTTGAAAAATCATAAAATGTTTAATGTTTATAACTAAGGATTAAAAACACAACACTAAGTTTTTCATAAGTTTTTCTTCAAGTATCTATAGAGAAAACTCAATAATATACAACATCACTAACCTATCTTTTTAAAACGAATTTAATAACTTTACCTGTATCCAAAAAACCACTCTAATGAATCCAAAAATGACCAGACTTCATAACCTATTACGTTACATCCATCCTCGTATATTGCATTGAGAACAGCACTTAAATAGCCCTAAAAAAGTGATATTTTCACGCTATTTAGTAAGTATCTATAATATATGAGTATTTAAGCATTAAGCGTAATATACATATAATATTTTCAATCTGAATTATACTTATCTTAATTCTTAATAGTTAACTTACTTTAAAATGTTAATTTAGCACATATTATGTATTATATAATTAATTTTTTAAAAACTTGAATAAACTACTTTTAAATATTTTTACATAATGGTATCTTATTTTAATGAAGGCATCCTTGTTTTCATTTCGTTCTTTGTTTGAAACGCCATTTTCAGTAATAATAATCTTAGGATTTCCGTACGTATCTCTAATCCAACACAACAAATTACGTATGCCCTTGGGAGTTTCCTAAATAAATATTAATAAAAAAATAAAATACAACCATACATTTATAATTCAGGTACTTACTTTAATCCACATGGGGTTTGAATTAGGAAATTCTTTAATTAATGATAATTCAAAATTAGAATCTAGAGTCTTTAATGGTTGATTCTGAGTTGACTGTAACTTTGTTGCATACACCGAAAAGTAATGATTGATACCCAAAAAATCTAATGTTCCTGAATCGGAATAAAATAAAATATTAATTGAATTGATATAATTATTTTCCAACCAAATCTCAAAAACCAAATTAACAATTATTATTTTTTTATCTTATAGAATATAGGCTATACAATGATATATTTAAAAACAATTCAAACAGTATTATTTAAATGTTATACTTGTTTACCTATAATTAGGCACTATACTTTATAATTTATAACAATTATAAGGGATCAGAGAAATATTATTGATTGTAACCTATCCTAACCTGTTCAAAAATTATAAACGTTCCTATCAATTTGATAGTATCCATAAGACGTGTATTATTGGGGGCGAGGATTCAATCAATCTGAAATGTTTTTAACAAAAAATTTTTTCAACATAAAATCATCATAGGATAAATCATACTTATGTACACATACCTATGAAATTTCTTTAGCAAAATTAATTTAGGATAAATCATAAAACTGTTTAGTTTTTAATTATGAACATGTCCTCTACCCCAGAATTTTTTCTATATGATATATGTTAGCTTTCTATGTACATTGTACATGTCTATTGTCTAAGTCTAATTATTATACTAATTCGATACAACAAATATATATTTATTGAAGTAAATCAAGTGAAGAAAAATGCTTATACTAATTTACTGTATTTTGTATGATATTTACTGATAGCAAACATCTATATTGAAAATGAGTACGGATATCATACAGGTAAAGTTAATACGTAAACAATAAATTTACGCTCTTATTAGAATAACAAAAATATTTTACTCCGATCAAAAGCAATAAAAAAAAAAAAATTGTATGTGTTACATTTTAATTTAATGATAAATTATTGCATAGGTAGGTACTATTCTTATCGAAAACCGTTCTTCAGCCAATATCAATAAGTATACTTTATGATTTAGGTATTTATATTGCTATTAAAGTAATAATTTATTTTATTATTAGGAATACGGCAAGTTCTGCCGTATTTTATAGAAGTTGTTATAGAAAATCTTGAATTTAAAAATGCCATTGTATGTATTAAACTATAAAATATAATAATGTGTTTAAAAATGTATTACATTTATTATGTAACTACTTAAATATACAATAAGTATAAGTCCTTTAACATAATTGTTAATGTTAAACCGAATGCTGATAAATATATTTAATATAAAATTACGATTATCGGTTTAACAATATATTTTTTAAATAAAAGGTTTAATGACTAACCTAATAATAATAAAACTCTATAAAAATATTGACATAATATATTATTGTAAATAATATTTGGTATTATTATCTTATCAGTCAATGAGTCAAATGATTATAATCATATTAATACTTTAAAATTTCGTTTGACAAAAATCTATTTAGTCATTAACTTCAACAATTTTATTATATTTAATACTTTAATATGATTAATACTTACATTTTTTTAAGAAAAATAATTTGATCATATTATTATATGAATATATGATTCAATTAATTAATTAATTTGTATTAAACTATTAAATACCTTTGATTTTATGTTTTTCGTTCTCACTAAAATCAAGCAGTCGTTTTAATGATATTCCATTAGATTTATTAATTTCCATAACTCCTTGTTTCACATCTTCCGGATAGTCTCCGAAAAATAACGGATGGGCAAACACTCCAAACTGCCACATACGAGCTCGATGTGCAGCGTAATGATCTTCTAGGGAACTTACATTTTTTGGATAATACCATTCCATGTTTAAGCTTATACCTATTTGACCTATAATACCATTAATACCATTCTACTCAATAATTTTGAATAAATATAACATTTTTGTTTTAAGATAATTAAAATAAAACCATTATTAAGGAGGAGGAAACGAAACAAAATACTGTTTCCAGGGAGTATTGTAGTTAAATTGTATAGGTAGTCTTCTAAAAAGAGTTAATTAGTTCTAATAGCCTACTTAAGTTATAAAACCTCAAAACTGCATAAATGTATAATGTTATCATTAAGATATTTACCAGTGTGCCCGAATAACTAGTTTTATTCCATGTTAACTAGCTGGTCATTGTTTTAACTTGGTCTCATTATAGTTGGATAGTTTTTAAATTTGAAAACAGATTTTTGATTCATTTATTTATTTGTTTATTATTATTATTATTATTTTAACACAAATAGTATTTGCAATAATGAAAATTGCTTTATTTACACAGTGAACATTTTATTTGTTTAATGCATTAAAATCTGTCTAACAAATTTTATATTTTAGTCTAATATTCCGATATTCTCTTTTACACTTTTATATTGTTTCGAATGACTAGATAAAAATGAGTGCAATAATGACCATAATATTAATAATTGTTTGATGAAAAAATCCATTTATTTATACGAGTGATACAATTTCTAGATTAGAGTGATTAGACTCACACATTAACGTTAATTTACCTATCAGTATTATCATATGCACCTGGTCAGCTGGATCCAGAGGGTGGGCCGGTAATTTGAATATTGGCATTTAAGTTGTTATTTTAGAATTTTTATTATAAGTTTTAGAATTTATTATATAATATTTAGTAATAGTGCATGGAGAGTAACAAAACAATATTATATTCTATATTCAATCATAATTTTACTGTTTTATCTTTTGTGGTTAAATTTACGGGCCCAACCAAAAGTATATTACTGCAGGATCCGCGCCTATAACTGACGACTATAAATGTTTCCAAAAAACTGTCATATGAATATACAGTAGAACTCCGATTATTCGAACGCCAATAACCGGACGGGAAAAAAACAGAAACAGTCGGCTTTTTTTAATTTTAAAATATGTCACTTATCACAATTAAAGCTTATTTTGTTTCTGTTAAATATTTTAATAAAATTGTTTGTTTATGGTTACGATTTTTAAATTATATTACATGCATACTAACAATAAATACATACATATAATGTATTCATATAGGTACCTAATTATATAACCTTTGATATGTCATATACTCATATGTCAATCATCCGGATATTTCCTTATCCGGACCACCCTTGACATTAATTAGTCCTTAAAACGCGATAAATTCCATTCTACCCCCCCCCCTCTCTTAGTCAAGATACTAACCATTTTGCAATGGTCTAAATTCTCGATTGTATATATGATAAGCAGTTGCGTGTGCTAATATTGTATGATGTATGGCCAAATAATCCCCAAAACCACTTTTGTTTAATGCAGGTGCTCCGCTTACATTGCCATAACTTTCTGATACCAAGTAAGGTTCATTGATAGTGATCCAATATTTCACCTAAAATAAAGTATGTTTATTAATTAGAATAATAATTATTAATCCTATACCTATAAATTAAAAATGTTTTTTTTTGCATACACGATCGCCGAACGTTCTGAAAACCACTCGAACATAAAGAGTGAAGAACTCTATTATTTGTTTATTACACCATCCTCCCAAATCTTGTATACACTGAGGCAAGTCCCAATGATAAATTGTCACCTAAAATGAAATAACATTTACATGATTTGTAACTCTTGTTACAATCACCGATTCTAATATGAATTATGAGTTTAAAAAAATTCATACGTTCTACTACGTTTAACCTGAGCTATATGTGACTAATTTTAGACAAATGCCAGACTTAAGAGCCAAGAGGTATCATAACAACTTTTCTTTTTTTATACCTATGTATTATGTATATAGTATACTCGTATTATAGTATTATACGCAAAATATTTCTTAGGTATAGTTTTAGGTAGTCGCTAACTTAAATGATATTTATTTTTGTAAAATAATTGTCTGCTATCGCAATAAAAAATAATACAACTATAAAAAAAAATATACCAATAGTAGGTCGGTCTCTGTTCAACTCTCTGCAGTGGGTGTTGAATAAACTCATCATTAAGTAGGGCGACTATAGGACATAATTATAATTAATGTGTTAAATTCGATTTCAATGATAAAATCATTGAATATGATAAAAAACGAATCTGAACGGAAACGATCTAACTTATTAGTGGCCAAGGTTACTAAATAATAATTTCAATAATAATCATAATGGTATAAAATTTAATTAAATTTAAGAAATATATCAACATTATCAACCCACTTAAGTACAAATTATAAAGCATTATAATATACCCAATTTTCTATTAAAAAGCTTCCTCAAAGTTGATGCCTGAAGCATTTTTTCTAGTACAAAAAATAAAAAATAAAATAAAATGAACGAAACACATCATTGTAAAATCAATGCATTTATCGTACTGCTCAAAATCTTAATAACCCCGAATTTCGGATTAGCCGAATCCCATTAAAATATTTATTATCAATAAAATAATTACCTATACATACCTATTACTTATTAACCATTGATAGTACTATATTTATTATAATTCATAACTATATAATACAGTCTTTAAAAATAAATAATAATTATAAATTATAAATAATTTTCTAGATTATGACGTGTTAATTAGAGTTTTTATATAGATAGATAATTATATTTATTAATAAATTAGCGAATTCAAGATGTCTAAAAATAAACTAAATAGTATCTATATTCTATATATTCTATTTATTATTATTATTATTATTATTAATTTATCTAATAAGGTATTTTATAAAAAAATACATACAAGCTATGATATTCAGCAAGTAATGTTTGTAAGTAAGTAATGTTTTTTTAAGGTCTTACATTTTCACGCAACATTAACTAAGTAAAAATATTTTTAATATAGGTACTTACTATAGGTGTTATATTGTTCTCAATCAATTTATCAATAAGTCGATTATAATATTGGATACCAGCAGGATTTACATAACTATCTTCGCCTCTTGGTAAAATACGTGGCCAACTTAATGAAAATCGATATGATTGAACCTAATGAATATATCATTAAATATTTATACCTATAAAAACTAATAATGTACAAAGGTGCATTATGTAATTTCAGATCTTACAAAACAGAAGTAATATTTTAACCCACCCTTTTACAAATAATAAATGTTTGTGTTTGTTCCTCTCCTGTACTTTTATTTTACCATATAGGTAATTTACCGACCTCGGAAGATGAAAACCATACCTATTTTAGTGATCTAGAGTGGTAAAAATGATCGATATTTGATATCTATCATCCGGGGCGCCGTAGCATTAAAAGTTAAGTAAATTAGACATCTGTTTGCAAACTATAATATAAATATTAGATTCTGAGCGGAACGATGAATGTATTTATTTTACAATGTTGTGTGTTTTTTTTTTTTGTGTCTGTGTACACGAGAACGTGTCAAAATAATGCTTCAATTTCAACCTGTGGGGGTGGTTTCCTGTAGCAAAATGAATCTAGTTGGTGCATTGGGAGATTATTTTTTGAATTTCCCAATAGTTTTCAAAAGTGCCGGGAAAAAAAAAAAAATTAAGGAAAAACGGGAATTTTTACGCAAAATCAGTTTATATGGTTGTAATTCAAAAACTAATCATTATAAATACTTGAAATTTTCACCAAATGTTTATGTCAGTGTTATCTATACACAGTTAAATTTGACTTTTTTTGAGTTATTTATAGGCCACAGAAATTTTCGATTTTTTTGAGAAATTTTTTTTGTAGTGTCGATAAAACAATTTTGGATGACCAAAAAGTTTTGAAAATTTAATACAAGGTTCCTTATCAGTTGTTCTAATTGCAGTTAAAAAAAATTAAAAATCGCTAGTCACAACTTTTTTTATAAGCGTTTATAGTTCAAATTTTTACGAAATCTATCGAAAACGCCAAAATTTGCAAGTAATTTTGAAGTTGAAAAATCATAAAATTGTTTGTGTTTATAACTAAGGATTAAAAATATAACACTAAGTTTTCCATGAGTTTTCCTTCGAGTAGCTATAGAGAAAACTCGTAGCATCATTATAGGAAAAATTTTAAGTGCGTTTGAATTGAATTTTAAATTTTTACGAAATAGCGTAGGTAACGATAACGATTTATCCTCAAACGATTTTAAATATTTGTTATTATTCAAAAAGTATATCGTACATATTTGAAAATTTTACCAGTGATTAAGATTTACGTTTTCTTTACGTGATTTAATTTTCAAAATATTTTAACTTTTTTTGAGCTATTTATAGACAACTGAAATTTTCAATTTTTCTGAAAAAATTTCTTTGAAGTGTCGATAAAATTTTTTTGGCCCAATCAAAATACTTGAAAATTTAATACAAAGTTCCTCATAAGTTATTTTAATAGTGATTGAAAAATTATAATTTACAAGAATACATAGTCACAATTTTTTTTTATTAGCATTTGAAGTTCAAATATGGACAAAAATTCGTCAAAATCGTGAATATTTGCAAATTATTTTGTAAGTATAATTCATAAAAATGTTTGTATAAGTAGCTAAGAGTTGAAAATTTAATACAAGATATTTCATAAGTTTAGCTTACATTAATTATAAAAGAACTTACATTCTGGTGTATTCTGACCATTAAAACATAAGCCACATTTTTCACCAACCTTTCGAAATGATTTCCTAGGCTAACAAATCATCTCCGTTCAGAATTGTTTTTCGTATACAATGATACCTATCATTGGATTCAAATTTAACACTCCTATAATATAATATAATGATCCATACGGCACCTAATGTACAGCAGAGCGGTACCCACTTACCCACTTTATATACTTTATTTTATGTTTAGTTTTGCTCTATAAATATTATGAATAATCTAAGAAGAATACATGGTGTTTAATACTGAAAGTCTAAAATATAGAAAGGAGAAATAAGTTAGATTTCTGATACACAGTAAGAATATATTACCTATACAAAAGGGAAAAAATTGTGAAATTTACTATGAGAATGCAATGTCCGTACATACGTGGTAACTAAATGAATGTTTAAAAAAACAATTAAGTAAATTGTATATTATAGTGGTGTATAATATTATATATGTATTAATTATAAAATATTTTATTTTATCAATTCATAAAAAAAATGGAAATAAGAATAATTCACATGATATGATAAGAAAAAAAAATGTTAGTAAAGTTTTCTGATTTGAAAGTTTAAACAGCATACTCTTACCTATATGAAGGCTAGGGTAGTGATTGTCAATTTTTATTCCGAGGCTGCAAATATTAACACAGTCTTACAATTTAAAATAATGCTCTAACCCAGCGGTTCTCAAACTGTGGTACGCGAAAGACTAGGTACATGGTGGTACGCGTAAAAGCCAAATGGTAGTAGAATGGTAAATTAAAATTAAATATTTGATTCTGATCTCATTGAAAATTTGTCATTTAATTCATATCTTATTTTAAAAAAACTAATGAATAAAAACAATTATATTGTAATTTGTAGTATTTTACTGCCTTTATTTAAAATCAGTGTATTTAACTAAAAAGTATAAAGTATTTAATTATTAACAATTTGCATCGTTCTATTTTTAGTCATTAGTGGTATGTGACTGATTAATAATACTCCTAAGTGGTACGGTACTCCAAAAAGATTTTGAGAACCGCTGCTCTATCCTTAGAATAACACTTCCACTTCTTATTTCCTAGGTCGAGTAGGTTAAGTAAGATATCACTCAATTATTATTGCAGGCGAAATACTTACCTTAAGTTCTTTAAGAAGCTCAACATCTTCATCAACTTTATAATAACTATTACAAGCAATATCTCCAGTAATATCTGTATGGCCTTGTTTATATTTTATTTTGTACATAGGTATTCCTTTTGATATACACAAAAATGTATTTTCTGAGATCATATCTACATTTGGAAAATTTGTTTCATCCGACTCTAATTCGTCCATAAATAATTCTTGTTTAGTGTGAGCGATTCGATCCCATATGCTCTCGGTTTTTCCTTTTAGAGTATGTCACAAAATTAATTTTAATTTTGAACTATTATCTAAATTATTATTGTATCTAGATTGTAGGATAAAATTTTAAGAATATATAAATTTATGGTAAAAATCTTTAAAACGAACCTTAAAGGAACATTGTACACATAATTCTAAATAGTAAAAACTTATATATTAACATTCTATACGTCATACAGACATTAGACGTAAAATAGGTATTCGTTTTTAAATTATACGAGGAACCTATAGTTTTTATTATTATTTTATAACAAAGTAATAATACAGGGTGTATCAGATAGAACTGACTAAAAAAAAAAAAATTATGCTAATTAAACGTACAACAAAAATTGTGAAAATTATATAATTAATAAATAATTTAAGAAATAAGAATTTTCATTTCAGGAAATTTTCAAAAACAATATTTTGAAAGAAGTTGTAACGCTCCAAATTAATTTATGCAAAAAAATACTGATATTTAAAAAAATTCTAAAAAATTAACTAATTGATTTAGATAAATATTTTTATCATCAAAATTTTTCTTTTAAATAAATTTACAAATTGGCTATTTTGAATTTTTTCAATAAAAATTTAAGTAAATTTAAATTTTTTTATTTTTACTATTAAAATTTTATATTGCACGTGTAGCGCAAATGTCTCTTAATAATAAACAAAAAAAAAAATTTTAAAAATATAAATGAGAACAAAAGTTATTCTAAAAGTC
Organism: Aphis craccivora; assembly: GCA_009835225.1. NCBI lineage: Eukaryota > Metazoa > Arthropoda > Insecta > Hemiptera > Aphididae > Aphis > Aphis craccivora. The sequence continues at coordinate 23,815 of VUJU01002339.1, forward strand.
AGTTCTATCTGTTACACACTGTATTTATGTATTTTTTTTTTTTGTTTTTAGTTGTACAAAAATTTTAAAAAAACATACCATCATCATTCCACGCACCCTCAATTTGATATGCTGAAGAAGCAGTACCAAGCATAAACTCTTCAGGAAAATCTCTGTATTTACATTTAAAATGATCTAATGATAATCCTGATGAAATAAGTAAGTAAATAGTTTAGGAAACGTCAAATATAATATTAGATATAAACACAGATAGTACATTATACGTAAGTAAATAAGTAATATTATATATATACCTAATTGATGTTTCAAAATACTATATTCTTTTTATATCTTCTGCGATACCGAGTTAGCCCATGGTAGAGCAGAAGCAAACTCTAAAATTTTCTCAAAGTTTACAAAATTATATTAACGTTTGAAGGCTTCTAAGATTTATAAATAAACAGTAAAACAAAAAATAAAATATAGGAGAAATGGGAATTTTCAATTTACCGGCAAAACAAGTTGTTGATATATATATATATATATATTTTATATATTATATTATGACCTATATATAATAAAAAAATAATGACTTGAAATATTCATCTAATAAGTATTTTATAATTTTATATTATATTTTCTACTCGTGCTTTAATTTATAGTTTATTTTGATTTACAGTTTTACAGTTTTTGTTTTTATGTAAAAATTAAAAATATAATTTATAATTCTCAAAAAATAATATTTTTATATAACAATGAACGAGTAGTACTTACTATCAAATTTAAAGTTTTGATCAACCATTTTTCACTCTTAACAATGAACGTAAAGATAGTCGGGTTGGGCAACAATTAAATCATCTAAGCAATGATTATTGTTATTTATAACATTTACCTCAAACTATCCTTGATAATCACATACAGATATGGTCACATAGACTATTGACAAAAGCTCCATTATAACAGTTTTATACTAAAAAAAAAACACTTCATCAAAATAGATCAAATGATTAACTTGAATATAACAAATATATAAGCACAATCCTTGAATTATAATTTATAACCCTAGTAGAATTAATTTCATTAGGTACATATTGATAATGTTTTCTTGGATTTCTGGTGGCTCATACCTATGTATCTATATCAACTTTCTTAATTTTTCCATTGATTTTATGATAACTTTATCGATAATATGTAACCTTGTATACAAATTACAAAGTGATCCATTTGAGAATCTAATTTTTTTTTTTTAATTTTAACTTAGAAAATTTTAATACTTTTTATAGTTACAAGTTTTAATTTTAGAGTTTTTTTTGAAGAACAACATTTCATGTTCCACATTTTTTTAGGAGTAATTGCAATTTTAGATTGAGTCTAATACATAAAATCGAATTTTAAAGGAGTTGTTAATTCGTTTTGTAAATATCTACAATTTTGAGTTAACTATAAAATTGTAAATAAAATATTCCCTGCAATTAAATATTTGTAACTAATTTATAAACTAGATAATAGGTATACTCATAAGCCATTATAAATGTTGTTTTTTTTTTTATCGAAATACTTCAAAAAAAATTCCACTATGAAATTAAAAATCAATTCTGAAGAACAATAACGTGATTCAACCTGTTAAGTTAATGTGGTTAATGTTATCTATGAGATTCCACATGATCTATACAACGCACATGCACACATACATTTGATCAAGTTCAACCATAAATTTAAAGATGAGAAAAAATGAAAAATCTGAAATTTTTTGGTTTAAAAATGACAAATACAAGTCGTAGACATTTTAGTTGTGACTTATGGCCCAATATAGCCTACCTAATAATATTAAATGTAATAACGTCTATAAATAATAATAAATTCTTTGTTTTGTAAATTAAAAATTATACTTTAAAGATTTACCGACATCTGGTTATAATTGACCGCGATTGCGTAGGGAATATTGAATCTGCATACACGACTATAGACTATATACGATGAGACTACAATAAAAATGTTCTGTTATTATTGGTTACAATTTATCAATAAGATATATTAATAAAGCAACTATTTACAGGCTATCATACATATTTTATCTTTGTAAATGTATATGCAAATGCAGGGGAAGACGTAAGAAAATTTTTTTTTTTTTGGGGGGGGGGAGTTGAAAAAATTAGAATTTTTTTTGAAGGTTTATAAGTGAGAATAACTACGTTTGAAATTAATCATCCATTCATTTCGGAGGGAGTTTGAACCCCCACCCCCCTCCCGCAACTGCCACTGTGCAAATGTAAAATGCATAAGTAGGTACTGAAGAATTTAGACATTTTCTAGATTATTTAATATAAAATAAATATTATGGGATATTGACATATCGTCGATATTGAGTATAAATATGACGATGGTTATACTACGAGTGTAAATTTCAAATAAAAGTCATAGTTCAAACAAACCGTAAAAGTTGATATTTGCCATTTGATGCCATAAAATAATATGAATTATAAATATATAACCTATACATTATTATATAAAATTTTCTAAAAAATAAGATAAAAATGACTTGTCATTTACTACTATATAGTAGACCCATAAGCTATGCTACCACTATATACCAATACTTTAAGTTAGTTGGATTCATTATTATAATATTTATACAATATTTAGTTTATTTATTTTTACCATTTATTAGTAAAAATACATAATTGCAAAGAATGCTGCTGACTGCACCAGTATTCGATTAGCCAAATTAACGTTCACAAACTAAAATATTTACATTCAAAACAATAAATTTAAATTTAAAAAGAATATATCAAACATAATTATATAACCAGACATAATTTTACTTATATGTGCATTCAAGGTTAGGTTATTAGTATATTTGTAAATACCCTTTAGGTATATCAAAACAATGTTCATTCTAATAATGTAATAGCATAAAAATTATAAAATATAATCATAGCTAAAAATCAATTTAATTATTTTTATAATAATCTACCTTGAAAACCTTATTTAATATTATTAATTTAAAAGGAAATTAACAATCTAATTTAGCCTTAATAAGAAAAATTCCATAATTAGGTAACTATATTGCCTATTGGTAGTATAATGGCATCCTTAGTCGTTATGGTTGCCATATTATAATAATTATAGTAATGAGATTATAACTTATAGACAAATGGTTGTGGAAAATAAGAGCAAGAGAACTGCTTTACAATTTATAAGAAGTATAATTGATTTACAAGTAAATCCATAATGTAACATTTTGAATTGTATGCTTAATTAATGTGTTTTTATACTTCTCTAATAAGTTGTATAGGTTTAGAATCTGTATGAGAATTAAAGATAGACCAATGTAATCTGAATAACAAATAATAAATGCTAAAATTAAATCATAAAATATTATAATATTTAATATCATTAGATTATTTTTATTTTTTACAAGGAATTGTACATTATTAACAAAAAAAGCAATACATAAGTCAGTGAAAAAATACAATAAATTATTCATGAGAATATTCATAAATTATATTTATATTTTCTAAAAGTATCCTTCTGAATTTTAAACTAATAAAAAAGAAATCTACAAATTATTTTCATTAAAACTATAATTTAAATTCTTTTTCATACACCATGTTAATAAAAATAACTGAATATATAATAAAATTTGATGGTTCAAAACCTATTAGTTTTATAAATAACTTTAAAAAAAAAAACAAATTAAATGTTTACAATATATTTCTTACAAAACGAATATGTCTTAGTTATAAAAAGGATTTGAAAAAAAAAACAAAAAATTATATTTTATTGGTCTATTCTACTTTTATTCAATAAGTCTTGGTTTAGCTACAAAATGAAGATTTATTAGGTACATTACAATAATTGTTACAAAAAAGTCACTCAGACAGTATAAATAATAATTTGGCATGCAACAGTTATTTAGTTATTTTCGATTTAAAACACATTAAATAAAAATAATAAAATATTTAAAGCATAAAAGGTTATGGTATGCCATCATAAAATACACAACGTATACATTGATAATTCTTACCCTGTATCAAAAAACAAAAAAATGTCTTCATATCGGAAAACTTATATAAACATAAAAATAAAGCAATTAACCAAATTTAAAAACTGAGTTTGGATTATTTTATCACAGTCTTATGTTGTAACAGTAAAATATGTGTTAAAACTTAAATGCTAATAAAAAAAAATATATATATCAATACAGTTAATGTACTTGACAAAGTATAAGGAATAAACTAGTGAATAGGTTCCACAAAATGTTATATTAGATACCAGATTTTGTATACATGAACATCAAAAGTAAGCAATTTGACTGCTCATAATTTGTTGGCAAATGTTTATCTTTGAACATTATTCTACAGTTAAAATTATGTTAGGCCGTTTGCTGTTAGCTAAGTTATTATGGCTAATAGAAAAAAATATTTACAATCTTATAACCATAATAATAAAAATAAAATCAGTGTGAAACCTTAAATGTCTGAAATATTATTAAGCAATTATTGTTTAAATAAAAATATATGATATGACAGCTAGAGAAGCAAATATTGAAATACTTGTTGAATATGATACATAAAACAAAATCAAATACTTAAAAATTTTGGTTTTTTAAACAATAACATAATTTTAAAATAATATGTTGATTAGACAAAATTGTTCTCCATTTAAAAACAAGTTAAAAAATTATGATTAGTTTCTATAACATCATACCATAGTAATATAATTGTTAATTGATATTAGATAATAAGAATGGAAAACTGAATTGACATAACAATGATACTTACAAATTAAATTCACTTAGACCCAATTTTAGTTTTTTATATTGTATAAATATAAATTAAATGTTTAAGATGATTGAAACAGATAACACACAGAAAATGTTATGATAGTTATGTTGTTAGTAATAACTTGAGTTTTTCTGAGTTTTTATATAAGATGATTTTATTTTTAAATTTAATTTCATAGTAAAAAATATACAAATCTTAAATGCTTGATTATTATGAGTATTTGAATAGATTAGAGGAAAAATTTGAAGAAGACATTTTTAGACTATGAATAAACATTTTGACAAATTCAAATTTATTTACAGAATTCTTACCCTATTATTGGATCAATCTATACATTAGAAAAAACGTTAATTTTAACAACAAAAAAATACAGCTTCCATTCTTTTCAATGAAACTCCATAAATGACAAGTTATAGTTTATGTGACTAATCATGAAAATACAATATGTTCTGAATTATATTCCTAACATTATAAATATTTAAATTACCTACTAAACTATCTAATTTTTTTTTTTTAAGCATTAACCAAATATTGGAAAATGGATAATTAATTTTGATCATTTGTATCATATATATCTACTTAGCGATGTCTTACAATGTCAATATTAATTTTTAAAAGCATCAATTAATAAATGTAAAATTAGTTCTTAAATTAATTGTTCATACACTATTGAAATTTTGAAATATTTAAAAATAAAGGTGTTAGAATTGTCACTTATGGTTATCTTTAAGAATAATTCAATTATGTTTTTGTTACAAAAAATAAACATAATAAAAATAAAATACAATTAAACAGATCTTATAAAAAAAAAAAAAAAAAAAAATGAATTCTTAATGAATTTTGTCTACAAAAAGTACATAGTGAAATTAAGAAAACTAATTTTTAATTTATTAAACCTAAAAATTGTCTAGATTAAATTACATTATAAAAAACAAAAGTATAACTTGAACATGGCAATAATAAACAATAACAATTTATTTCTCATACATTTCTAATGAGGAAATAATATGTTAAGATATTTTTTTTTTAACATGAAGGAGAAAATGTGAATAGAACATTGAAACTAGTGTATATTATACATTTTGAATTCTCAACATAAATTATTTTAATTTATCCTGTTTTTATAATCATAATTTACATTACATCTACAAAGAACTCACAAGGATTTCCCATTGCCATACGGAATGATTGTTGACTAGCTGAAAGATCAGTAGGTACATTTGGTGGAGCCATCACTTGAGATTTTTCAGAGCCACTAGACTTATCTACAGTTGATGGGGCGGCAACTGAATTCTGTTGAGCTGTGCCACCACTATGGTCACTCATAGCTAACCCTATCATATTTTGTTTCATTACATCTGAACCAGACCTACTGCCACCTATAAAAATAAACAATTAAATATATTATTGTAAACATTAAATATAAAGAATAAGTTGAACATAACACAATAATTAAATGAAATAAAAATAAAAAATTACCTGAACCACTTTCATCTTTATCAAACAAGTAACGTGGAGGTTCACCTGGGTAATTAAATGGCATTGGCGAAGAATTAGGATTAAAAGTTCCCGAGTATGGCATATCCCAGGCACCTCGACTTGCAACACCTACATTATCAGCTGGTTCACCTTCTATTTTTATTTGTTCCATACCTATAAAAAACATTTAATTTATTGCTACAGAATTAAATCAATTGATTTATAATAAAAATAAAAATATACCTGCAGAAAGTAAGTCACCAAATACGTAATAACATTGTTCAGAAAATGTGGTTTTATTAACAGTATGTTTGATATAACCAGCTTTGAGCATGTGTGATGCATATTTTCTTGCTTCTCTACGATCCTGAAATCCATCAACATGTGTTTCTAACCATTCAACTACATCAACACCTAAAACAAAATATTTTTTATTAAGTAAATTAAATAGTTTCATTTAACATTATATAGCTTTACAAACCAATGAAAGAGTTAGGAATAACAATTTTAAGCCACATTCTATCCCTGATCTCTAAACCTGAATCAAGTCTAGCCATAGCTCTAACAATACTCAACATGTCAGTAGTACGAACGTCCAACTGTAAGTCTTTAAATGCACTAGCAGAAACAGCATTTACTGTAAAAAAAAAAAAAGATAAATTCATGTTTAAACTGTAATTAAAAAAACAAACTATGATATAAATCATTAACACACTTTCTGTTTCTGCCATGGTTGACACTAGAGAAGAACTAGTAGATGTAACTGTTGATACAGATGGTGGTCGTAATGGATAAGTTTCACCTAAAATCATAAATTAATGAAATTCCTATAAAGCTAAACAATATAGTATAATATTATACCTCTCATTGCAGCAGTATGAGCTACCCATGCGCCAGGATCAATAGGTCGAACCGGTTCAGTTCGAGGAATAGTAAAATATGATTTTGGATTTGGATCCCAGCATTTTGCAACAACTAATTTAATTGGCCTAAATCAAAATACAAACATATAATAACAAATTCTGTAGTTCATATTTAATATAATAGAAGTAGAAATTAATTTATTGTATAATATTACAAATATTATATACAAGGTAATGTTGTTTATTTACCCAGGAGTTTGCACCACATCTCTTAAAACACGAACAGCTTGATCATTTGACATATTTTCAAAATTTATATCATTAACTTGTAATATCATATCACCAGGTTCAATTCTACCATCCAACGCTACTGCACCACTAAAATCAAAATAAACATTGCATTGAAAATTAATAATTAATACCATATTATAGTTTACAGAATGTTTTTTCAGTCAACTATTAAAAATTTAAGAAAATATATTAAATAATAATTAATAAATATTATTTATTTAACAATTTTAAAATTTTACCCTTTCATGATAGATCCAACATAAATGCCACCATCTCCACCATTATTACTTTGTCCAACAATAGATATTCCCAAAAAGTTAACAGAATCCATATTTAAAGTCACAGTAATTATATTCAATGACATGCTAGAATCAGTAACTGAGGAAAATGAAGATGTACGACACATTCCTCCTGGACCAGCAGGTCTTTGGTGTCGTTTGCGTCGTTGTTGAGTTCGTCGACGACCACTACCTGCTAAACGCTGCCATTCTGTAAAAGAAATAATTATGAAAATAAAATCAACACATAAAAGTGAAAATTAAAAAATACATTATTTTATTATATCTAATTTAAGATTCTAAATAGAATGATAAAATTCATTCTACAATGATGTTTTTTTGTGTGTGTGTACATGATAACTTGTTGAAATAATGCTTCAATTTAAAACTTCAGGGGTGGTTTCTGGTAAAAAATTGTATCTAGTTGGTACCTAAACTAAAAATATTTAGTACTTCAAAATTAGCATATCTATTACAGTGATCCACTTGACATCTATTAACAAGGTAGTATAAAGTTTATATAAAGCTACCACAAACGGAAATTTTTTTTTTTTTGATTATTTAAGTTTTAATAAATATTTAATGTTAAGATAAATAGAGTTATATAATTAACATTTTACTGGATATTCCTATGTAATTCTATTCTACTCATCTTAACATTAAATAATTATATTATATTATCTAATCAAAACATGTCTGACCAACAAAACCAACAAAACTAAAAAAAAAAATTAATAGTTTTTGAGTTAATGAGAATTTTTCTTACTGGTTTGTTATAGTTTTGCCATCCATATAATAATAAATACATCAAATAAATAATTTAATAATTTGATGGAAAACATTCCATTGCTATAAAATACCTATTGCAGATATTTATCACATAATATGGATCGATATAATATATATCAATAAAACATCACAGTATAATATTTGTCTATCGTTTGTTTGTGTTAAAAAATTAAAAACATTGTATTATTATTCCATTTTTTAATTTTATTTGTTTTTAATATTATATCAATACAGGTATTGTCTAGTTATAAGATTAATAAATATCAATAAATTAACTCCTATATTTATTATTTATTGTTATATGGAAGATGGGGTGATAAAAAAACCTGAGTGACGGGGCTATAATGAACCAGAACTGTATTTTAAAATACCAGAATCTCCTTTTATAATTATAAAATTATACATAAAAAATAAAAATTATGATAATTTACCACTTGAAACGTTAGTAGCTCGTCCCGTTGTTGTGGTTATTCGACTTGAAGCATCATCCTCGTCAGATTCTAAAAAACTAGTAGTTTCTAACTCTGAGCTCAGCATAGAAGATGAACCATAAGGTCTGTGTTGTTTGGGATGGCCATTCATACCTAACCCATTATATTTAAGAAACTTTGGATTTGCTAGACGGTGGTGGTTTTCACGGGGCAAGTGATGATGAGGACGTATTGAACTTGATATTGATGATTCTGTATCAGTACAAGTTCCAATATCTTCTTGATGTACTCTAGATACTGCTTTCCCAGCTCTAATAATTATAAATAAGGATTAATTTAAATAAATTATAATAAGAACAAAAAAAAAAAAATTATAAATATATAGGTAACATCATGTTAAGTATATTTTTATTTCATTACATAATTGATTAAATAGGGATGGTTAATAACATTACATAACTTTATAAAATATAATGAATACCATAAATATGAGAAAAATACACAATTTTAAGTTATACTAACTGATTATCGCCCTGTGTTCTATGTGTATGATGACCAGAATCTGTGCCTTGGGATGTTCCATCAGATATATTACTACCTTCAGCAGCAACCAACTGAAATGAATTATAAAATAATAACTTTAAGTAGGTACTAGATTAATATAATTTGTATGCAAATACAAAACATATACCTACCCATGAAACAACACGGCCATTAAAGCATGGCAATGGAGAATCATCTTCAACAATTTCTTCTTTGACCACTCTGAAATATAATTCAAGGAAAAATTCAGTATAATAATTATAAATGTACAATTATTAAATACTAAAAATAAATTATATAAGTAGGCAAGTGTAAGTATCAATATTCACTAAACAATATTAAAGAACTAATAAATTAAATAAATTGTGTAACAAATCAAATAATGTCAATTTCAATGGTTTGATAATAATTGCATGAAATAATGTAGGTACAATTTTAAATTAAAACTAATTGTGGACAACTTAGGAATGATTACATGTCATAATCGTGATGTAACTATAAAAGTAAAATTTGATTCTAATCACACCTAAATTTAGTTAAAGCTCTATAATAGCTCTATAATAATATTATTTAGAGCTCAGTACTACTTCAATTACTTGCGATAAACAAAATTGGACAGTTAGTATATTTTTCAACTAGATAAATATGAGATAATAATATTATAAAAAATAAGTTTAATTTCCCAAATATTTAAGTAGATTTGTAGTTATTTGGTAAAAATAATAATTTAAGTTGGAATAAAAGTTGAAAGAATTTAAAGTTATTCTTTTTAAGTTAAAATTATTATCAATTGAAAAACCCATTCATTCGAATGAAAATACTTGATTAAATGCATATTTAAGTGCTAACTTAATATTTTATACATCATGCAATATACTTATAATAGCTGTGATTTAAACCATGAATTATAATAAGAAAGATTTATAGAAAATAATATTATAAGATATGTATCAATCTATTATCAAAAGATACTTAAAATTAGTTAATAAAAATTATCTAATTGGCACTCAGTACCAAGTTTAAAGCTTGGTTTAAAGTTTTATGGAACATTGAGAATTTTGTTTTTAAAAGAAATAACTACTTAGTTATTTTTAGATGTTAGATTAATTATTTTAAGTATTGAATTCAACTTGTTAAGTTAAAACAATTTCATTAATTAAAACGAACTTTTACTTTAAAACTTTCTAACTAGTTTTTGTCCAGTTTTGGTGATAAGGTTGGGGAACCTAAGTAAAAATAAAAATGTAAGATTTTTTTTATGAAACAAATTAGGAATGGGGATCCTAATCCTATTCGTCAATGGATCTTTGAGGCAAATACCTACTACAATTTTTGGAAACTAGTCCTCGGGGTGGGTATAACACTACCTATATAATATTATAACGACAGAGAAATTGTGAAATACAGAGTAGCGATGTATACCTAATAGGTATTATAAATTATTATTATAATAATATTATACTGTCGTCGCCGTCAGCATTCGACGACAAACGACTATATAGCTAGACAACACAACACAATAACACGGTTGGTCCTTATCACTGACCCAAAGTCGTCGTCCATAGACTTGAAGAAAAACTTGTAGTTGGGCCGATTGAGGACGTTTTTGAAATCGGCCAACGTGACCTTGTCGGCCGCAATCGGCAGCTTGACCAGGTACGGCGTGTCCTCGTCATCGATGTGATAGATCACTTTGGTCTCTTCCATTGTCGGTCCCCGCGGATCCGCACTGTAGTATTAATACGCAGCTAACACGAACGCACACACGCACACACACACACACACACGAAACACGCACACGGCGGCGTTATCAGCGAAGATCCGCCGCGGTCGACGTTGTTGGACCGTGCACGTAGATCGGCGGCGCCATCGTAAAACGCGATCGAGTGGGCCCCGAGATCGGCGAGTACGCGAAGTCTGTGGGTTTGTTATTGTTGTGTTTTCACTCGGAGCGAAGAACGCACAAGCACACGACGCACGCACGCACGCACGGACGGACGGACGGGACGGGAACGACGGCACATAAATAATCTTTAATAAAGCACTGGGAGCTCTGGACCTGCTCCCCCTCCCACGACCCGCAACCGCACCCACAGCCGTCAGCGCGGTCACCCCCACCGACGCGGCTGTGCTGCTCCCGGTATGCGGTCCGCGAGTCGCCGCCGCCGGAATTGATTAGCCGAGACTCTGGCCCTTGTAGAGAGTTGGAGAAACTCGTAAGCGACAATATAGCCAGCGATCGACGTCGTCGACGACGACTGACGAGCGAGCGGCCTGCGAAGTTTTATGACCGTGCTCGAGCGGCCCACCGTGTTTCCCGCTGTGGCAATACCTAACCGCGGTCACGACGATTAGGTAAATCGTCTCTTGAAATGTGTTAAGTCTAAACTTTACGCGGTAGCAGTGGTGCTGATACGACTTTGATAGAGCGACTTCGAGATTTCTTCGATCGCTTTGAGAGTAATCGTCGGTTGGATGCGTCAACTATGTCTTGGACCACTGTCGTGTCAGGGGAGTTTAGACTTTTTTAAGGTATTCGAAAATATGCCGTCAATCTCTCGTATTTTATGTATTAGTCGTATTACATTTTAAAAATTCGTAATATTATGAAAGGACTGAGGGTACCAGACGTCTGTGGAAATGTGGACATAATTTCCAGCGGTCTTGTTACAAAATGCAAATTAAAATTTGTAAATCAAATAATTGTAATACATAATTCATATTTCATAATATGTGGTCCTAATGATTGGAAAAAAATATATAGAAGATAGGAACTAAGATGTTGCTATACCTAGCCGATTACCTATTGCCATAACTATTTTATACACTATAAAATAATAGTGATGGGCGTATAAATATAAACAATGTAAACCAGTCCAAATTTAAAAAAAAAAATTAAAAGTTTAAAAATTCAAAATTATTTCTAGGACAAAGCCCTAAGCCACTTATCATATACCTGGGTAATTAAAAAATAATTATCTGCATTATGCTGTCTTACTAACTACAGTCTACAATTCCATATACTTTACAGCTCAGAATAAAATTACAGAAAAAAGATCATAGAACTTATAGCAGATGAAATTATAACAGACTATTATTATAGGTAAGGTACTCTTATTTTCAGTGTTTTCACATTTCACTTGGTACCACTGGTACCAGTTATATGTAGTTTGGTTTTATACATGTACAGATGTACTTGCATGTTTAAAATTCCTATAAATAATATTTTTTCAATCATAATGATCATTTAAAAATTTAATTGTTAAATGTTCTATTCAAGTGTCTATAGTTAATATTCGTGTACATGTATTTTTTCTGATTATTTTAAAAGCAATTTATGAAAAACATTAAATAAGATTTTCATGCCTCAGTTTTGTAGTTTATAAATTAATTATGAAATAATTAACTTATTTTCTTGTTTTCAATCATTTTTATCAAAATTAAAAATTCAAACGTATATAAAAAAAAATTTCGCTAATGTACTTTTTTTATAAGCTTAACTTACGAGGAATTTTAATTTATAACTAAAATATATTTGTTGTCCATTGGAGGCTGGAGCAGAGCACAAAATCTTAAAATAGGTAATGTAAATATTTAGAAAATTAGAGACGGATAATTTAAACAATTATATAATATTTAATGTTTCTATACGGTTAACATTTTTTGAAAAATATCAAAATTACCTACCTATATATATTTTTTTTTTTTTTTTGACTTCCCAGTTCCCTGCCAAATAACCAATTAGTTTTCGATTAACAGCCTTTTTCAGAAATGACAATTGAATTAATTGAAGTATTTTTACTGCTTCTTCGAGTTACTTCACTAACGTAAAACTAAAATCATTCAATCGTACCTACATAATTATAAAACATTACTCAGCTCAGAATTAAAATATGTTTAAAGCACGGCCGTAACTGGCAGGCACGTAACTAGACATTTTTTTATAAGGGGGCCAATATTTTTGGCCCCTTTCTGTTTTTTGTACCCAATACCACTACCCTCCTTATCAGACAATATCTATAAAGAATAATACTACATTTCACAATGTATTGTCTGTATTAGTTAAGTATTATATTTTTATTATTTATTAAAATAGGTATACAATATACATCTTAAAAAACTATACTAGGACAAGTCATCTATTGTTGACTATATTATATTAGTTGTCTATGGTTCGCTGCAAAGTGCAAATTAATATTTCAGTAAATTCATTATTGTCTGCAGACTGCAGTTAGTGACAGTGTAGTTGTGTTTATCAAATGTGCGTTCGATACCCGACACCCGTATTTGGAATTCCTAGTTTTCAATCTAATTATAGACGTATTATTGTCTATATTGTATTATTAACAAATATTTATAAAATCTATTAAAATCTCGGAATTTAATTTTTGTTATACGACCGTTAACTTTACTATATGGACTATGGAGTACCATATTATCACAGAACAATAATATAATGTACATTTAGGATTTAGCCGGTTTGGGACAATTATATTACACAGTACACACCATAATATTATTAATATTTAAAAATAAAAATTAAGGAGGCCAGTCGTCCGGGGCCACTGACATTTTTAAATGTAGAAATATTTAACGTAAATTAAAGATAAAAATGATAGGTATTATTATTATTGCTTTATTTATATTATTATTTTCTATTATTAATTTACCATTTTATTAAATACCTTTTTTAAACGGGACTCAATTTAAGTACCTATTTTTTTTATTTTTTTATGATTCGATTTACTTAAAAGTAATGAAATGAGACTATGGTCTATGATTCTAGTAAGTTAAAAGTAGGTGCTATTTCGCGAATTTCGCTTATTTTCTTCTACAATATGTACGAGCAAGAGCTATAAGAAAAACTAAAAAGTATCAAAATAAAAATTAATAGTAGGTAGTATTTATTATTTTATGATACCCACAATAGGGCATAGGCACGATTAAAGATCACAAACTTCTATACTAATATTTAAAGTTCTATATAGAAATCTGTGTTAAAGATATTATATCTTTAATCATGATGATACCCAATACCAGGCACGTAAACAGGTTTGGGGTTCAACCCCCCCTCCTAAAAATTAATAGTTGTATAACTTGTATAGCTTATTTATATCATCTTCGATAAATATTGATTATTGTAAATATTTTTATAAACCCCCCTTGTACGTGCCTGCCATAGGCGCAATTTGGTTTAAATTTATGGGAGTGCTAGATTTAACTGATTTAAGTTGATCAAAGTGACCCGTGAGTAACTTTGCCCACTCTCACATAAAAATTGGATGTTGTTATTAAAAATTTGG
>VUJU01002340.1:2382-30631 GCA_009835225.1 Aphis craccivora
ATTTTTTGTAATTTGTAATTTGTATAAGATTTAATTAAATTTGATTAAAACTTTTATTCAATAATATAGTTTTAAATACATTAACTAAACCCTTATTGTTAGTTTATAAAATATCTAGTTAGTATGTAGAATAACTAGTTGAGGTATGTATTTATGGATTCATTCTATACATTAACTGAAAGTACCCGTAATTCTATAGAATAACTAAATATTTTATAGAATTACGGAATTTCATACATTAACGCTAACATATATATGTTTTATAAAGAAGATTATTTTCTATAGATTGACCGAATAGATTTTTTTTAATTTTTTTTAATTTTTTTATAAATTTAAGCATGTTTTGATTTAGAACATATTTTCGATTATATTTAACCGTTAATAACTTATTCAAAAATGTAAAGACCTACCCTGACTACAATTATAACTTACAACATTATAACCGAAAAGCATTAATTGCATTAGTTATAATATTATCAACAATTAATTGGTTCTAAATAACGGAAGAGATGTATTGCATTATACTTATTAAACAAAAAAACGGAGTTATAAGGTAACTAATAATATATATAATACATTCATACAATTTTCGATGGAAATCCGTAATTACTTCTTATAATCTGAACTTTCCTTTTTTAGAAAACATGCTCATAGATGGCAGCTGATCCTAATTTAGACTGATCACACACATGCGTCCTGACAAATTTTTACTTATTTTCAGTTTATAGTCTCATTATATGTATCTCCATATCATTTTATACTTTATTATTATATAATATTATACTTATGTGTAATAGAAAAAACTTGTAAACTTGTATAAGAAAAAAAAATTAAATATTTTCACTATTTTACAACAAGAGATTTAGAGATTATTGAAACGAACTATAAATGTGGTGTAGCAACGAATAGAACAGTTATAAGAAATTAGTATAAGACGTATCTTATATAAGCGTATTACACAGCATCATACAATTACTTATATATAAGCCCATAATTAGGAACTTTAACACATTATTATCATAATAGGAAAATATTATCTCAAAAATACAAAATCAATGGTTTTCATCCTAACCCCCCCCCCACAGAAAAAAAAAGCATGTACTCCTTTTTTATTTTGGATTATAATTACCTACTCGATACATGAACAATTTACGATAGAAAATCGAGTTCATTCTCTAGACAAATAATTAGAAAACGTAATAAAAAATACCTGGCAAATAATTGCCATCCCTGTTTAACGTCCTAGTTCTTCGTGACACAAAATATATTTTTAATAGGATTTGAACACAATTAAATAATATTAATAATAAATCTATAAAATAGCTTTAACTCTGAAATTTGAGTAATTTAATTAAGCGACAAAATATTTTAGCAACGCGATGAACCTTCAAATGAAATATGATTGTATACAAATAGTATGCGAAACTTGTTCAAAAGTGTACATCAAAGTATTGGATTACGAAGATATTTGCCAGCAAACTAGCAAGAATTTGACAGTAAAAATTGAAGACTGTAAATCAGAACTTTCTACGGCCAAAGAAAAACGGTGATTATATTATAGATTATTAGTTTAAAGGAATTTTTACAATGTAATACACAAACATTTACTGTTTTAACGAAAAATCTGTCATGCTCAAACTCAATAACAGTAATCGCCTTTTAATTGCATTGATACCTACGCATTAAAAATATAATCATTTATTATATTCTTTTATTTTTTCGTTTTATTTTAGAAATTCAATATTTTCGGAATGGAATGATTTTCAAATCCAATCAAACGAAATATCAGTTAGTTTAGCCGATAGCATTAACAAAGTAAAATCATTAATTATAACATAGAAATAGAATAGATTGGTAATTGAAATAGGCAAGATTAATCATTTAAATTGACTGTTTAAAAATGTTTTCTCCTTATTATTGTTCACACGGCGTATAACGGACTATCGATTCTCGGAGTTCATCGAATACGTTTGTTTCACGATAAGTCAATAACTATAACAATATTTATAATACAATCGTATACAGAAAAGTGATTGTAGATCAACGTGAATTATTTTAATACCATTATTGTAAATACTGTGCGCATGTTAATCACATAATTCATAAAATATGATTGTATAACCACAAGCTTTGCTCGAGGGACATAATAATATTATACATACACCACTCGACTGTATCCGCCATAATTAAATGGTATTTTTCGACGGTTCCTACCTATACATTATGTAACAACGAATTAATTAGACACAATAATTTCCGTGTGTTTACAATATTATTCAGAATACCGCGTGCATACGAGGCATTTGGTTTCCTACTATATAGGTACTGCATTATTATAATAGTATATTCCTAATAACATAATAATAATTCTATACTCTTGACTTTCAAGTGTCTCCAGTGTTTAATTAATTTTGAAATATTCTTCCAAGTTGTGCGTGGCACCTAGTTAATATTATTCAAAAATGTTGGTGCTGGAACACCATGCGCGCGCACATAATGGAAAATAGTTCATAAATTAGTTTCCGGTTAAGAAAACCGCTTGCCAATACAACACTATATTTATTTGTATATTATATAAACATTAAAACATTGATAAGTTCGTAAATTTAATCTTAAGGTGTTGGTGTGAAAGATTGGTGGAGTGGTGGGGTGTTTCTCCCCTGAGATTTTATAGTGAGACCAAAGATATCGTTCTTTCTCATTTTATGCAGGTCCTTGCTCCGAATTATCCAGAAACACTTCAAATAACCCTTTAAAAAATCCAACACTTGAAAGTCATATAGTAACTAGGATAATTTTAGATTTTATAATAATATATTTTTTTTTTAATTTAAATTTTTGTTTTTTATATTAAATAATATTCTTGGACACTAGCTCATATTAAACGTATCAACTGTCCCAAAAATATTGAATAAATAACAAGTGGTCCGTATAAAAAACCTATCGGAAAAAATATTTTATTTTCATTTAATTTTCCAATGATTCTGGTGTCAGTTGGCCGCAAAAAGAAAACTCTAGAACCACACGATTGACATACTTACAGTATATTATACAGAATATTCCAAATATTTTATAAACTAAAAAATTTGGTTTTCAAATTAAGTTTTTCCTTATATAATATTAACCCAAATAATAAAGGTTATGAGCCCGTCCAAATGCTTGTTTAAATTTTTTATTTCGATGTTTGAGCATCCAAATATACTTAGCACTAAAAACTTGAAACCCAAGTAAATGATTTAAGTTTAATGATCTTTGGTTTCAATCTTTAATTTATTGAAGTATATTTTCGATTTACATCTCATTTTTAAATTATTACATTTTATATTTATTAGAATTGATATATTTTATCTATTTACTGATAATTAGTCTTTAAAATATATACATTGTATATGTACCTATAACATAACATATTTTTACTAATTTTAATAAAATTCCAAGGCTTTTTATATATTATGTACGTGTACAGATTTATTGTACGTCAATTATTCGAGATATAGAAGGGAATTTTGCACGTCACCAAAATATTGCACTCCAAGTTATGTCACTAGTTTTACAGTAACAAAATATCGATACATCCTTTTTCATAACAATAAAATGTATATATAATAATAACGACTCATTCGCCGATCAATATTACATAGCTGGTTCCTTATATTCTTGTTTTAAACAACTTTTTTATTTTAATGATAGACGTTTAAAACAATCAAAAAACCTTTTAGGAATTCCAAATGTGTATCTAGTGGAATAATATTAACCAAACGTTAATATTATAACACTAGCTTAAAAACAGTTGTCTTCCTAAAATAACCAAAGAAATAAAAAAAAAAACTTAAAAATATTGCCTATTATTTATTATTATAGTCCAACATCACGTAAAAATTATATTATTTAGTAATGCGAATTGACAATTTAATTTAATAATGATAGTTCCAAAATAATTAATATAATTAAAATGTCAAAAGGCTTATATTATTGTTTATTTTTCCATTTTGTATATAATATTTACGTACACATATTTTACCTTATTGGCCGCCTTACACCTCGAGATATTATCCTTATCGCATTACATCGAGATAGCGATTAGATATTATAAGGAAATTTATACCGTCCGTGTTCGAAACCCACACAATACGCACACTAAAATACCTAAACTAAACAAACTTCCAGTGGCCCATATTATGGTTTATTATTATTTTTATATTTAAGCATTAGTCAACAAAACTCAGGTACTTACAAAAGTTTTCTAACTACAATATTATGCAAAATGGCGGTTTGATCATAACTATATGATATAACAATTGTTTTCGTATTCATAGACTTATAATTATGCAATATAAATAATAATATCTAATATCATTTTTAGTACATTGAAATGAATGATTCGTTAGAAGTGCTAATACAACAAAAATCCAAACATCTACATCATTTGAATAGTGGTAAGTATTGTCAACTAACTAAAAATTATCCTTTTATAACTAAAAAAAAATTATTAAACCAAAATAATTCCTTTTCTAACATTATACTGATAGGCGCGACACTTTTGAAATGTAATTATATTTTGTTCTGATAAAAACAACCTACTGCATTCCCATATCGTGATAAATATGAAAACTACCAAGAGAATAATATTTATTTGAAAAAATAATGAAACAATATTTAAAAAATCATTTTTAGATTCTAAAAGAAGTAAGAAATGTATATAATCTATTTGTAGTCAAAATAATTCATTCATATTATATAATAAAAATCAAGTTAAAAATTAAAATTAAAACTAACTCGGAAACTTTTTTTTTACTCGCTAACTAAAGTATACGTGACATGCGTAATATATTGTCTATAAAATATAAAATTTAAATAAATCGGAAGACGGAAAAAAACTTCTACAGAAAGTTCCAAGATATTTAGCTTAAATACATATAACACATTTTAGTATATACTCGTAATAGGATTTTCCATAAAGACAGTATGTACCTATACTCTATAGCGATAAATGTAAGTTACGTTACCGAGTTAACAGGACGTCACAACCACATGCGTTGTCTACGTCTTACAATATAAATATCAAATTTTTGTCCAAAAGTTTCGATTTTGTGTAGAATCCTTTAATACCTGGAAAAGTAAATTGCGTTAAAAAGAATACAACTTGAAAGTAAGTACATTATCTGTGGATTCGTTTTGGGTTTTTTGCTATATTTTAGTTTTTTAAGCATATGCTATGCGTATACATTTATAAAATATTATTGCAATTCAAAAGCTCTCCTAAAGGCGGGTTTCCACTGGACCGTTCCCGTGTACGTGCACGTTTATCAACACGCACGTATGTACGCTTGGACATACACGTTCTTCATGAAAAATACTCTAGTAAGCACGGTAATGGGTAAGCACTTAATTTTAGAGGTAAATTAACTTACTATAATTTGGTTCGACTCTACAGTGTAAATACACTTTAATTAACTTTTAAAATAATATAATTTAATATTATAATAACATAACATATTTTTAAGATTTTAAAATTGGTTACTGCTGCTATCGCTCAGCTGGTTATACCGTTAAACACATGGAAGTAGTTGAATTGGACCCAACTTCATATTATCGTGGTTATACGTGTGGTAAGAACGTATAAACTTTCTGGTATACCAAAAGCTTACCATGTACACCAACCAACCACAGAAAAGTATTTTTATGCACGTACACATACACGTATGTAGTGGAAACCAGCCTTAACTTGCTTAAAATTAAAGTACCGTAAAATACTTATGAATAAACACAGATAATGATATATCTTTACCTTTAAATTTGATAATAACATATAAATTCTCTCTAATAATATCAGAGCCTAGTGTACAAAACAGACACTGCCGAACACAAATTTGTCATGTTTGTAATAAGTAGAAAACGCACATGGGTGTTGCATGCTCTAAGAGTCTTAACTATAATAATTATAAATTATAAAAAATATATCGAAATGAGATCTTTAGTATATTTTAAATTATTTATATGGGAAATTAAACACGATTACTATACACAACAAATCAATAACTATATTTTATGACCTTTGTTAAATTGAAAAGTTTTTTATTTTCATCTACGTTTATATATTATAAAAAAACTTCAAAAGTGCACTGCAAACTTAAATTACGTCCAGTTTAAATTACATCGTTGACAGTTGCATAATACGCGATACGCTTACGCCTTGAAAAGCGATTGTAAAATAAGAATATTATGTTAGACGTAAGTACAAAAAAAAAAAACAAGAAAATTGAATAATTTGTTTTTTCTTCATGAACTCTTTATTGTGTGAGATATGCTGGTTCTATAAAATATAATATTCTTACAAAGCGTTACTTTGTAAGCGTTCTTACAAAATCGTTTCGACCGACGAAAGTATGTTAATTAGTGAGTACATTTCTGTATATTAATCATATTTGTTTCGATTGACAAGCGTTTTCTTAATATTGGACGATTTTAACGTCGGAAATAAAGATTGAATAAGATAAGGTGTTTTCGTATTTAACATGTTTATTCAAACAATATAAAATATAGATATGCTCTTACAATTCGAGTTGATTTTCTTTGAATTCTGTTTACATTAATGTTCAATATTGACAGGCAATTCAAAACAAAACACATGTACAAAAACTACACATGGTGTCAACGTGTAGACGCACGTACTTATAGTAGATAACACACAAGTGTTTGCAGTGCATTTTTTTGTTCAAATATACTATACTGTCTAAATAAAACATACAAATCTGAATGATAGAAAATGAAAACGAAAAAGGTTTTCATCGTAGGTAAGTTATTATTTCTACAAAACCAAAAGATACCAAACCTATTTTTAGAATAAAAGGTAAATTACAGATGTAACATTATATATTTATATCAAAATCTTGATTTATGAAATTTTGAATGTTCAAAATGTCTTGTTACAATAATTATATTATAATATATTTTAATCTTATAATAATCTTTTACCTATTATATTATTATTCATAATTGTAGTTAAACACAATTAATGCTTATTATAACAATATTTTGTATTGAATATTTGTTGATGTGCAATAACTATTTTTTATATTCATAGACATCCATAAAATCAAAAAATCAAAACCACGATTAGAAAAAAAAAAAACTTTTGGTGAAATAATTCTACAAAAACTAAATTTTTCATTGGTGGCTTTAGAGAAATCAAAAGAAACGTGTAGAACTCGGGCTAACGAACAAGACGCATTCAAAAGAAAACTAATGTCTTCGATAAAGTAATTTTATTATAATATTACAGTTCAATACAATTAACTTTTATTGTATTTTTATTATATTTCATACAAAAAAAAATAATAATAATGTTATAATGTAGGTATAACAATATCTTAAACTTTCATAGTAACCTAAAGAAACAAGTTTATTTTAAATGATAAATAATGAAAACAAATCAACAGAAATTCAGAAATTGTATGAATTCCTGCGACAATGAAAATTATTTTTTAACATATTTAGTCGAGGAAAATTAAAAATATAACTTTTTATTGTAAATCGTTTAGGTATTATTGTTTCTTTTTAAACTGAAAAATAATATCATATTCGCATATAATTATTATAATTTCAGTGTATATTTCCGTTATTTTTTCCACACAATATTTGTTATTATAAGATACATAATAATATAATACGCATCTTTACGTTATTTTTTGAAAGGTGGCTAGTCATAATTTAATTTTTTAAATTTGAATAAGTCTCAGCAATTAGTAAATTGATTATTAATATATTAATTACATATAGAGTGTGAGTGCAATTAATATAATTATTACATATAACTGTCTAGTGTGGTAACTTACTTCTGATAATACGACTGCCTATTAAATATTTAATGCTTTGCACTGTCGTTTATAAATCAATAAGGTACTATATTTATTATATCATATATGTATAAAGCGGTAGGATTCTCATTTCAATTGCCACTACAATAATACGTTTAATTACTTACAATGATTTAATCGTATATTATAATATTATACTATTTTTTTTTTTTTTTAATCGAGTAAAATAAATCGAATAATTTCAAATCATGATATATTACATATAGATACCTGCAATATTACTACACTGATGTATATTTATAATGCACCAATAGAGAAACCGTATAAATGTAAACCCAAACAATGACTCGGTATATCACACGCGTTAAAATAACTATTTTTTTAAATCAAATTAAAATCTTTTATTATAATATTATATATACCTACCACCCCTTACGGACCACTACACTCCACGATAAACGGATTTGGAACACAGTACGGTGTTTGCATACACAAATCCATACGCCGCGGAAACGACAACTACCGAAATAATTCTGTAATTTTCAGGTATAGATGCCTCGTATACCGCGTTGAAAATAAAAAATAACAATAATTTTAGAAATCCGTGTCCCTCGTGACGTGCGTCACATCACGCGCGTTCATTATTTTTCATTTTTATCATTTCTCTTCGTCGTATACATTCCGCTGGGCATTATTATTATTAATCATACAGGCCGGCTGGATAACGTCCGACATAATTCGTACGTTATAATATTATTTTGTGAGCGCTCGAGTGTTCGTATGAATATTTGTCTATATACAGGGTGATTATTTTATCAAACAACAACCCGTTATTTAAAAAAGTATTGACTTTTTTCAAAAAAAAATTTTTTCAAATTTGTACATTTACGCTGTTCTAGAATTGTACAATTTTTTTAATATTTTTTACTCTTATATTTATTAGGCAAACATCTAGCAACTTTTGATTTTCAAATGGTAACCTATATACTTAAAAATTAATAAATTAATAAAGCTATTTTTTTTTATTAATTATCGCGTTCAAATTTTCATTTTTCGTTAATCCGTTGATGGGATATTGCTCCTCATAGCCGGGTGTGTTTTGTAGATGGTTATTATGTATAAATGTGTTAGGAACTGCTACTGTTATACGTCGTCAGTTGTAGATACCGCAGCTATTAGGATTTTTATATCCCGGTAGCGAGTATAGATACAATACTACAATGATTATCACTATTATATCTTGGGTTCGAACGATATCGAATTTATTACTTTTAACTTCTGGTCTTTATATGTATTTGACAAGTATTAATATGACCATTGACGAGTGCCGTGATCACCTTCAGTGGGGCTAACTGCACGACACCCAGTTAAATGGGTATTATACATTTAGGGGCACAACTTAAGCTTACTGTACGTCAGTACTACTTGAATTGATTTGAAAAGTGTAATGTTTTTTGTCCTGGGACATAAAAACAATAAAAGCGGTGGTATCTACTGACGAGATATAACACATTTACACACATTAACCACATCCCAAAACCACCCAACTTTGAGGAGCAATATCTCATCAGCGGATTAACGAAAAATTAAAAATTGAACGCGATAATTAATAAAAAAAAATAGCTTTATTCATTTATTAAATTTTAAGTATAGGTTACCATTTGAAAATCAAAAGTTGCTTAGTTGTTTGCCTAATAAATATAAGGGTGAAAAATATTTAAAAAAAATATGCAATTCCAGAACAGCGTAAATCTACAAATTTGAAAAAAATTAATACTTTTTTAAATAATGAGTGTGTTGTTCGATAAAAGAATTACCCTGTATTATTGTTTGATAGCACATTCAAGTTTGGTTTAATAATAACACTACACCAAAAACTTACCTAATGGATAAGAACGCAGCTGTGCCAGACCAGTTAGTTTTCGAGAATTATGACCGGTCAAAATAATGTTACAGTGAATTTTTGCAAGACATTTACAATATACATAATACTAGTTTATGATATGCATGTAGCCCGTAACCACCTGAATAAATCATAGACTATTGTCAGAAACGGTTATAAAACTCTCGTCATTGTATAGTATAACATACCTACGTGCTGAATTACTACGTCGTCTGCGAATTAAATGGAATCAGTTGGATGATAAAAGGAAAGGATTTGTCGGTCTCCAAACGAGTAGTATAAATGTATAACATTATATGTTCGAACACTAATACTACTATTTATATATATATATATGTGTGTGTGTTATATGTATTATACGTAGGTACCTACTCGTCTGCAAGCTTTTATCGTCCGTTTTATTTCCTTACAAATGTAGTACAATCGTCTTCGGTATAGGTATTGATAATAAATACATCACGCATTAATAATCCTACATAATGTTCGAGGGAGTTGTATTGTTTACATTTTTATTGCAAATTTAGATCACAGGCTAAACGAGAATTCGGTCTTTATATCGCCATGGTGTTTTTGTTTCTGCCGGCGCTCATTTTCGGTTAAGGTTAATAAACCTCGTGTAGCGTATTGTGTAACATATTTATTTGTGGATTTTAAATCTTATGTACGCCATTAAATAGGTTCTTGTTGAAGACAATGTAGTTTTTCGGTATATGGAATATAATATGATTTCATCAGACAAACGTGCACAATACGTGTAGTATATAATAGTGAAATTTAATCGTTCAAACAGTAGTTTCAATCAATCATGATGTATAACCATCGTACGAATAATTGCATAATATCAATGTACCGTATTATCCATATGAATTTGAAAAAGGCATTTCATTACTTTTACCACTTATTCAACCCTTTAGTCTGATACTGATATACATTTTTTCGGACCCACTTGTATTAAATCATTGAAATAAAGAAATGTATTTTAAGTTATTGGTTACCATGCATACAAATTTCGAATATTGTGTAACTTGCTAGTTGCTTACACTCTTTCATAATTTCTGTTTCCAAACACTATTTCATACCAGCTTTAAACTTTGCGATAAAAATATATGGAAAATATATATATATCACTCGGTTAAAAACATTTATTACAACTATTTTTACTGTAACTTTTAGAATGTTGGATGAAAACATCAAGAAACTTACAAACAAGATGATTTCTGAATTCAATAAAGTTTTTATTGAGAATTACATTAGTAATCTTGTAGTATCTGAATTTTATTCAACTCAAAATGTGAAATTAAAAGTACCAAATATTTTGTTTGACGAGATGACAATAAAAGTGAGAAAATAATATTAATTATATATTAGATAAGCGCAGTAGATATATATTATATAAGCATAATATAAGTACAATTTTTTTCAACAAAAAAATTATAAATATAAATGTTGTTTGAACTAGATTTTTGTTTAAAGAGACCCAAAATATGTTTAAATAACTCCATAAAAAGTTATCATACCTATAAATAATTTGTGAATAATTTCACATTTAAATGTGGATAATATATCGCTAAATATTAAATATCATACATATTAGTATTTTATTTTTATTTTTATTTATTCTTCAAGAAGATAATGAGCCCCACTGAACATGTTCAGTATGTTTAGATTGTGAGTGGATTAAAAGAGCTATAGATTTTACAATAATGTTTATAATTATTTATTTATTATCAACAACTTTTTGACCAAAATATATAAAAAAATCGGTAAATTGTACTTGTTTATCTATTTTTCGATATCCTACATTATTTTTGCACTATTATTGCCGTTTTTGAGAAGTTATTTTGCAATTTTAAGTACTTAAAAAAAATGAAAAATAACGGGAAAATTATAAAAAACATTTGGATATTATTATTTTATCCTAATTATAAAAATAGATTATTCTGAAATTTTAAAATTGATTCTTACCGTATTTTGTAATTAACATAAAATTCTCGGTGATAAAAATATCAATAGCTTTTTATAATATTTTAGGTTATTTAAAGACATTTTAGATTTTGATGATTATGCACTAAATAATAAATTATTTCTTATTGATATTTAATTTTACGATGTTCTATCAAAAATACTGAACACATACCTAACAATAAAATTAATACTTACACTAAAAAGCTTTTATCGGAATCTTTTCATTGAATGCACCAGTACATTATCATTGCTTTAAAATTATGTGAATGCATATACAACAATAACATATTCAATAACGAAGTACACTTGTATTTTTTTACTACTTAAATTATATATTTATATATATTTGTGTTTTTTTTTTTATTTGACCATGAGCATATTTTATTATTTAATACTTATTTTTACTGCTATGGTATTATTATTACTATACTTACATGTTCATCATCACGTTTAATAAGTAAAATATATACAGTGTGTTCACTAATTTAGGGAACACTTAATTTCTCAGCCAGATTTTTTTTTTCAAAAAGGTGGTAATAAGTTTTTTTTAGAAGTGTTGTAATTTTATACCCATAATATTTTGGTCTTGTTCATGACACTACTAAAAAAAAAAAAAACGTACAAATATTCAGAAAGTAATTAATAAGAACTAATTTGAATGATTTTATATATATTTTAAAATATCTAATAAAAAAAATGTATTATTTATTAAAATTGACATGGCTCTTATTCAGTCAACTTTGAATTTAGAACCATAGTTGATACATCAAATTTGCTTAAAAAATAATTCTATCCGAATATGGTGTTCAAAATAGGTGTTGCTATTCAAAAAAAAAATAAAAAAATTTTGAAATGTATCAAAAAATGTGCATTAATATACCACCAGTTTGTAAAAAAAAAATCGATTTATTCCAAAAAAATCTGGCCGAGAAATTAAGTGTTCCCTAAACTAGTGAACACCCTGTATACATTTATCATTATAAATTTAAACGTAATAGATTTAATATTTGATATTTTTTATAGCATATCGTTAAACAAAATAATAAAATAATAAAATTATGATATAATATTATTAACATACAATATTATTATAATCATAATAAAACAACTTAAATAACACGGCGTATTAGATAGGCAATTTTGCTACACCACTGTCGTGGATTAATTTATTAATTTTCCGGTACATGATTATGCTATAATAATTATAGCAATGTAATATTGCATTAAACAATTGATTATATTAATATTTTTTTTTTTTATGAAAATAGTTAATTAGACAATATATTTTCACTCAAATAGGTGGTATGTAATTTAATATTTTCAATGTATAATACGTTACTAAATGATTCTTAACATAATCGGCAAGTTTTTCGGTAAAAAAAAAAAAAATCCAAAAAAAAATTCAATTCCAATAAGTATATAATATTTTTTTTCATGTTTTTTAAAAATAAAAATAATGAAAAACTTTAATCATATTAATTAAGAAATATATATACTATAAAATATATTTAATGATATAATATCACAAATCTTCGTTCAATAGAACTAACTTTGTAGTTTATTAATAATTTAATATAAATTTAGTTATACGTAATTTATTTGATTTAAATATTATAAAAAATCAATGAACAAACATAAATAATGGCTCTTATCTTATAATTGGTAATCTGACTAATTCACTCTATTATTATTAAAATATTGATCATAGAATAATTGATTTCCCTAACACAAATTTTGAGTATTGTAACATGCCTAAGATATTAACCTTGGCACTTCAAATTTCCCGATAACATGAATATTCTCGAGAATTTATAGAACATCGAGATAATGGATAAATTCCGAGAATAATAATTAAAATAATAAAAAAAAATTTTATTTTTTATTTATTTGTTTTAATCATAGACGCACTTGATACATAATTTATAATGGAATTATGTATTAAAATAATATTTTTTATAGTTTATTACGGTATTCATACGGAAATATTATATAGTATTCAAGTGAATGTGAATCGTTCAAATGTAATAGTGTGCCTATTTGACTATTATAATTTATAATTAAATTGATGTGGTCTCTTTCATATTTCATTTTTATGATAAGCTGTATCACTTTATAACCACAGGCTAACAATAATTATTCCATGGTTTAAAGTGTTTAAAGCTGTTATAAACATCGAAAGAATGTTAAAATTGACCATTTACTAATAATAAACTACACATTTTTGTATTATTTTTGTTTTGTCTAAATTTATTAGTTTGCAATGTTTGCAATGATTGTAATTTTTGCAAATTGTTCATCTTCTGCGTTTTTACGATTTAATTTGCTTGTTATGTTAATTATTGTTATACAATTTAAGATAACACAATTAAAATAAAATTACAAATTATTTAAGTTTTCACTTATAAGTTAATTATATATTTATATTTTAATAATAAATTTGAATATTTAATAGAACTACATAATTAGTTGACATAATCATTATTAAATACTAATTTATGACCGTACATCAATTTTCATTTCCGAGTTTTACCTGTCACTCCCATCACAAATTCCCACATAATTAAGTTCCCAGAAATTGACAAATCTAAGACGGGAGCAACACACATGACTTCTACTTAAATTACAAAAGTTGAGTGTAATTGACTATTGAGTATCATAATATTAATGTAATTTTTATTCGTTTAAATTGTATAATATAATAAAATCATTCTGAAATTTAAATATGGCCAATCTCGAGATGACTAATAGTAATTTATTCGTAACTAAACCACGCAAACTTAAAAAATGACAACAAATTAGTATATTCTTTTTGAAATCTACAAGGATAATATTTAAAGAATAAAAGTTATGTCACCGTTTAACATATTAAAAATAATAATTTCTAATAGTGAGAAAAAAGTATAACTAATAACTTACTGGTAGCATAGTTATTATTTGTTAACGACCCACTTTTGTAAACTGAAGGTAGTTTTAATAGTCTACCATTTTGTTAGCAAATAGCTTCAATAATAATACAAATAACTTTATAGTCGTAGCGTCTCTTAACATAACGTTATATAATATTCTCTTTATTTATTACGAAAAAAGAATTTATACAAATTTGAAATGAAACATTAGTTATCATTATAATATTTCATTTACAAGCATAATAGTATAATAATTAATGCGCTGAAACAATAAAAAAAATTACATTCAAGTCAGCTCAGACAAATGCTTTTAAATGACAACCAATTTAAATATAGTTCATAAAAACAAAAATAATATTATGACAATGACATTATACAATAATATCTAAAATATGAGTATACTTAAATGTTCTGTATAATGTATATTTGTAGTTTAATTTTTATATTTATATCGCAGAAATTTATACAAAGCAGATGTTTATTTTATAAATTATTATTGTATTTGAATATTATGTTTATCAAGGGACGCGGATATATTTGATTATAATTAATACACATTACACACATATATATTTATAAAATTTTCTATTTCACAAGAAAATCACTGTTGGTTCTAATCAAAACACAATCACTCGAAAATATTTTTCATTAATATTATAGTTAACAATCATTGTCAAAAATGAGATCATTCACATTTCTATGTCTAGTTTTGTTTTGGTCTATTTCGATCCGAAGAGTACGACAAATAAAAATAATAATAAACCAATACATTAATTGTGTTGTTTAATATGTATGTATATTTAGATAAGTGAATTGGAGATTGAAACAAACAATCTACGAAGGTTGAACGACACGAGTGTAGACATGTTAAAACAAAAAAGAAAAAAAAGAAGAGAAAACGAAGAAAATCTAGCGAAAATATTAAATTTAGAAGTAAATGAAAGACGAAAGTTATTGGAAATGTCTAATAAAAAAATAGAAAATGCCAAGGTTAATATATCACGATGTAAAGACCTTTTCACAGAAACCGTTCATGTGGACAACGGATTAGAGGACTGCATCAAAGGTACTTGATCTTGGATTATATATATATACAGTTTCTTATAAACATATTCGATTGGTTTTTATTATCCAAATACGATTTAGGGTTGTCGAACTGTTCGAGGAATTTAATGATTGAAAACCATGGGAAAACTCTAGTAAAAATAATAGAAGAAGAAAAGGAAGTGTCTTCGTCTAACGTAAGATAATGTCATACATCTATTATGATCTACGCGACAAAATGTAAAGAATAAAAGCACAAGTAATTCGTAGAGTAGAGCAAACTGTTTGAAATGTAAAAGTTTGAATTTTACACTATGATATGACTATGGTCGAAAAGGGGGGAGTTAGTGTAAGATTTATTGGGCAGTAGTAATAGAAATGCTACACTGAGATATTTGGATATTTAAATCAGTATCATTGAATGTTTAAAAAGTAGGAATACATTTTAAGCTGATAATATAGATCCGTTGTAAATTACATTTGGGTTTTCAATATCAAAGTAGATTCTGAAGTTAGTGCTTACTTTTTTCAATTATAAAATCGCAGTTAAGTTAATTAATAAAAATAATTATTTAAAAAAAAAATGCTTATTAAATATTTATCGCATTATTTCTTCTGATTCATTTTATTCTTGAAATTAATTATACTCATAAACAATTTGACACCTATGAGCTGCATTCGTAAAACTTGATCTTCATGGTACTTAAAAAAAGGAAGAAGATTAAGTACCTAACTATTAACCTAATAAAATTAAGATATCTAGACATATTAAAGTCTACTTATATCCCAAAAATGATCGAGTATTACAGAAATATTATTAAAATTTCGGAGATGAGAGGAAACTATTAATAGGTCTGTCACCTAGTAAAACTTAACTTTTGGTCTTGGTGGTTAGGTTGGTTCCTGTTAAACCAACATACCTTTTTTGCTCGACTCAAAACAAATCACTAACGATCTGTCCTATTTAAAATTATTTATAATTCATATATTTCGTATTAACTATCTAAACGTCGCATAAAACTTTTTACTGAAAATTGCTTTGCCTAAGTACGTTGGTTAGTAGTTATTAACAATAATTTATAAAGTAATAATCTTATACAAATATTATCTAGCATAGAAACAAACTTCAAAAAAATATTTCTGAATTATAATTTAATATTAATTCGAAAATAATAACATTAAGGAAGTTATGCATTAAAATCGTATTATTGTTCACCACAAAAGCTTAACTGCATTTGTTTGTGACAACTGAAGGGAAATTTACAGGATGACAACGAACCGTTCAAACGTAATAATACAATGTAGAACTTTGTGGAAATGAAATGACCATTATAGCAAAGTCACAAGTCAAGCGTAGTTTTTTATTGATTAAAAACCGATGTGTATACCAAACATTACTATAGTAACTTTGATAACCACTATATTTTGAGAATTTTGATTTATTTTTTTATATATTGTATGTTGTATATTGTTAGACTCCTACGAATAAAATTTCCTATTTTGTATTATTCTGATTTTCGCATTAATCAAATATGATAATTTATTGTATAGTTTTTTTGTTTTTTCTATGAACATTTGAATAATCATTGTTATTCTCGGTATTGGTATTATTATTTTCCCTAGTTTTTTTCTAAAGGAATTTTAATTTCTATTTTCTACATTCATAAGTACTTGTGAACACTTCTGAATCACAAAATAATGTGCATAGAAACTAAATTTTATTTTAATCGATAAATAAATAAATATCGGGACACGTTTTTTATTCGTGAATTTATTTAACTTTAAATTTTGTTAATTAATTAATCTATAAAATAATTATTTACAAAAAGTGAAAGTGCTCTATCGATATGCATTGGATTGATTTTGAGTGAGTCATACTCAGGAGATCTTCCAATTCCCATTAAAATTACTTTGATATTTTTGTGTAATAAAACATGAAAAAATTATGTGTAGTATTGATACAACTCAATATAATAATAATTAATAATAATAATAATTAAATTATAATATTAATATATTATATTATTATTATAATAATAATTAAATAATTACTAATTTTTCATTTGAAACAAGGGACCCTAAATTATCATTTTGGCAATATATAAAATTCAAAATCATACTATTTGTCAAAATTTGTATATATTTGTTTATTATTATATTAATCAGTATAATCACGGTCAATTTAATTCGAAATCAAATTTTAATTTAATTATTCTTTTTTTGAGTCGACACAAATTGTTGTTACATAAATAAAGAACACTATTGTTTTATCTTTCTACTCGATTTACTTGAAAATCACTTTTCATTGTCCTTAAGCTATTTTTACAACCCTGTACTTATAACAAGAAAACTCATTCAGTAGAAATACGGTATTAAAAATATACACAAAAAGTTCATTAACTTTAATTCAAAAGGCTCATATTTTGGTGTACATTTTTAATACTCTCTTCCTTAGCTCCCGCTATTGTTTAAATGTTTCAGGAAATATCCGATGCAGTCGTCATTTTTTAAAATAGAATGTTCTTTTTATAGCCGTTTTCAATTATTTATTAATCTGATGCGTAAAACCAACAAGATTATTTATTCGACTACTGGATTGACCTAAAATTTATTAAATTTACTTTTCCTACTCCTTCTATGATTAACAGAATTATATGAACATTTTTGAGATATTATCCAAATAATGCTAAACATTATTTATTTATTAAAACCAATAACTTTTAAATGTCAAGAGTTTTTGTTCAACGATATTGTTCGCAAACCATTAGTTTATCGAACTATGGTACCTACCTACCAACCACAACCACTTAAAGAGTCATAAAATGACGTGCATTTGAAATAAATATCATCTTTATTGGTACGGTAGTCGTAAATTATATTGAAATGGCGTTATATGGATTTTATGAATTCGTATCAGATGAAATGTTATAACTCGTAACTATACAAGTTTATTTTATTTTTTAATATAATATAAACAAAACTATTAATCAAATTAATCTTAAAACACTTCAAATCATAGCGTCAATTTTAAATATTATTTAGTGCACATCTATTTTTTATATATATATATATAATATTACACTGTTAATATAATAAGGCTGTTACCTTATAATTATTTTATAGTAAAAAAATCTGAACGTTGAGCATCATTTTATTATTAAACTTTTTTTATATGATAATCACTCAACAGGATTTTAATTTTGAATGAAAATTGAAAATTCCTTGTATTCTTTGCGATATTTAATGAATAGGTACCCGATTGAATGAAACCACACGCCCCTACCTCTTCACACTTTTCACACACTAATTGTACATTTGAATATTATTATTATTTTATTTTTTTGGTCACCTAACCTAACCGAACCGTCATCGTCACCTGCTGGCTGCTATCAATCTCGGGATTTTATAATAATTGGACCCAATAACGAAACCCACATCACGCACACTCATATTATCATAGTATTACTTTAACGGCGCTGGCGCACATCCAGAACCCTATGGTAATTATAGACATATCGTGACGCACGCACACACACAAATGAGATGTTTACACTATACGTTATATTTACACACACACATTATACATGATAATAATATGCACGTCCACATTCGGTGCCCCGCAACACGACGTTCGCGCATATCAACGCATACGGCTCTCGTTACTTTTCGCTCGCGAATAACTACGTATAATATTACAATAACGTCTTAATTGTTGTTGTTGTTGTTGTTGTTGTTATCGTGTGTAGCTCTGCCTAGCCGACGAACTTCAAAACTTGTGCCGCTCCGACTCGGGACAAAAAATGGAGGCGCTGCTGGAAGAGAGGATACAACTATTGCAGGAGCGCATGAAAGCGATCACTGCGCAACGAGAACAAATCGAAGAAGCGAACCGAGGGCTCGAAGAAGAGCTCAACAAGTAAGTTAAATCGCTAATAAAATTGTCGTGTGCGCTGATGCAGGTAAATCGATTCCCGAGACATACTTCGTTTTATAATTTGTATTAAGTTCCAAATTCATTTATAGAGGACATGCACAAATTGATTTTCAGCACACGTGTTATGATTGATTTTCGAATTTCGGACAATAAACTTGGTTAGATTAAGATAGGTTATTAGGTCGGCTGACGAGAATAACAAAGCGATTTTTTTTTTGAGTTTTTAAATATTGTCAATCAATTTGAATCACATAGCATTCAAAAATTTATATCTACCAATGAGGATTATACTTTTGTATTATTTATCATTTTTTTCTCATTCCTCACTGATGTACAACAAAAATTGGGTACTCCCATATTTTTTTAACCACCGTATTATTTTTTTGAGATACAACTAAACTATTGAAACTTTCTATATTTACGCTCTGTTTGAATGTGTTCTTTGTACTTGTACTGTGTCCACTGCAGGCCTGCTATACGCGCGTTTTAAGTGACGATAAAATATTAGATATGTGATGGTCGTCTTAATTAAAATGAATAATCGTAAGTACTAAATTTAAGAGAGAACAACTGCGGTCGTATTACATTGATCAACACAGATACATTCGAAGCTGATCACGTGGTTTCTTTCCCATATATAAATAACACACCATTTCGACGATTGTATTATGTGATATATTGTACGCGCGATGTAGCATTCGACCTAGCAATTTAAGAGCATGTCAGCGCATTATTTGTTTTCTCTCTCTGGTCCACTCGCAACATAGACAAAACGCATTTACGCAGAATCATTTTTTCTATGATTTTAAGTTATCTTAGAGTAACAACACCTATTACAAAAAAGAAAGAAAATAATATTTTTAAGGGAATGACATATTGATATGTCAAAATTTGGTCTCAAAACAATTTAAACTTCGTTTAAATGTACAACATTATTTTGTTTATTTTGAAAGTCAAATAACAATATAATATAAAATCGATATGTCATTCTCTCAAAAATATTATTATCTATCTTTTTTGTAATGGGTGATTTTACTCTAAGATTACTAAAAAATATAGAAAAAATGATTCTGCGTAAATGTGTTTTGTGTATGTTGCGCGTGAGCCAGAGAGAGAAAACAAATAGTGCGCTGACATCCTCTTAATAAAAGTTCTGCAAAACTGATTACTGCACTGCACTGCCTCAGAATTAAATTTTATTGAGTTTCAAGATAGAACACTGAGTTTGATAAAATATTTTTTCTAGGACAATTATTGTAAAATAATATTTGTACAAATAAAATGTTAGAAATGAATTATGCAAATAATATAAACGTCAAAGACTTATCACGATGGTAAAAAACAAAAATCACCAAACGTATATCCAATATATTCAAAAATACCATACATTCAAATCCCGACTGTTTTATCATTTTATAAAATTGTTTATATATTTTTGATTATTAAAGAATTTATTTTGGTAAATTTTAATAACCTATAATAGCTCAGAAATCGATCAAAATTCCATAAAAGTTGAAGACCCCAGGATTAGATGGATGTGTGGGATTTACATTACACAAGACTTTACAACGAGAACAGTAATCTAAAAGCTAAATAACATTATTTTCAAAATAAAAATAATAATTTATAAAAACTAAAGACCTTTACCTACTTATAATTAAAGCGCCGAAATAAACTTACCTTATGACGTATTTGAGATCCAAAGCAGAACTGTTACCAACTATTCAGTACATGGTTTATCTGTGTACCTACTTAAAAATTAAAATTATTACTTATCGGGTACTTTCTATATTATTGAGTATGCATTATCATTAAAAATGTCACTGTAATGAATAATGATTGAGTTATATTTAGATTCAATGATAAATCATTGAGTACAAAAAATGAATCTGAACAAAGATTAAGTATCAGCCGATATTATATAATTCTATTAGTAATTTATTTTATCGTTTGTAATACGGTAGATCAAATTTAATCAATCATTATCAGAATTCTCCCTCGAAGTTAAAAATTGAATATTTTTTATTGCTCTAAAAGATTATGACGGACAAAATATTAAAAATTAAAAAATACATTCATTGTAAAAATTAATGCATTCTCGTTCCGTTTAGAATCTAAAATCGTTGTTTGTTTTTCACAAAGTCATGTTATTTTATTAAGGTACCTATTCGTTTTGCACACAAATTTAAATATCAATGTGTTGTATTTGCCCAAGTACTAATAAATTGGTTCAATTACGATTTGCAAATAACAGTGAACATTTAAGAAGAAAAATGAAAACAGCGATATTGTGATATTGTTGTGGTGCCTAACGAAAATGACACAGACGTGACGGGATTTATTCAAAAGTCTGAAGCTTTTAACTCCATTTAAAATCCCGTATTATTAAATTGTTTCAATACTTATACTGTAATAAATGTGAAATACAAAAAAAAGACAAATAGACAAATTCCTAAACGTCTACATTTGAATAATCACAAAAAATAACGTTTTAAAATTACCTAATACATTATACGTACGTACCCTAATCCACCTCAATCTATCCAATCATTTTTCATAGTAAAATATCTCGGATGATTTTTTATACAAACAGAAACATTATGATATTTTTGTTTTAGTTTCATTATATGCCATTTATCATCAATTAGTGATTAAATAAATAAATAAAATAGCTTTACTATACCTAAAAAAAAATTACAACATTATGAAGTATCATCGAGTCGTCTTCCTGTATAATATTATAATCATGTTTATTGTAGATACAGTGTAGGTGTTTTATATTATTGCAAAATACAATAATAAGCTGTATAACTTATATTATTTATAACATATATATTACATACAATACCTACAATACCGTCGAAGTGAATGAAGAAATCAAAAATGATTATGAATAATTTAAAGTGTTGTTTTATTGGATCGACGACAAAATAACTTCTGAAGGAAAACGTGCAATGGTTTGAGGACAAAGACTAATATTAACACGTAAAAGAAAATAACTAATGAAAAGTTGAAAAACAAATATTCTATTAAAACGCATATCGTAATAAATAAATAAAAGTATAAAATATCTATTGTTGTTGAAACAAACAATACATTTTGAATAATAGACTTTCTTTTAAATACAAACTCAATTAAAAAATATTTTTTTAATTAACTTAAAAAAACTATATTATTTACATAAGTAAAAGTAATTTATGCTACTAAGAATCCTTGAATCCTTACAAATTATGCCACAGTCATTAACTTAATCTTAATGATTTAAAATATAACTATACCTAACACATTTAATAAAAAAAAAAAAAAAAAAAATTAAAAAAAAGGTCAATTTATATGTGACAAAATTGTACTATCAAAACCCTACAGTTTTAAAAAATATGAAAATATAAACAAAAAATAATGAGCAAAAAAATAAAAAATGTATTATTTTATAAAATTGTATTTGTTATTTAAATGTTACAGTACCTAACCAAATATCTTCATTCTTCAGTATATATTGTTATTAAAAAATATAAATACCCATACTATGCGATTAATACCTAATATTAATATCACACATTATAACAATGTTGAATGAACTTTTCGTATTGTTTATATTTGATTTGTTTTGATTTCAGACTCAGTAAGAATTTCGTGAAAATTACAAACAATGTTAAAGTTACGGATGAAACAGAAGAAGAAAAAACGAATTAATCAGTTCCTTGATGTATTCAATTATATTAATTGAACTATAACAATAATTATTTAAAACTACTTTGAATTTGTTTGTATTTATTCAGTCTTTTCATCCAAATCGTCCAATAATCGAGGCAAGCCTGTTTTGTCAGTTTAAAAACATTGGCCGGATGACCGTCGCTGTACGCGACGACTACTAATCCTTCTTCGACCTAAATAATACAATTACGTGATATATTAATAATTTTAAAAGCTTTAAGCGCGCGGATCTTTGCAGAATATATTCTGTTTATATAATAACAAATGGGTTTGTTACACAAAAACAATTTCTTGGTATATATGGTGTAAGTTATAGGTATAAGACGAAACTTAAATAACGAAACCTCTGTCCACCCGTTACCGCCGCCAACCTCCAATATTATAACCGCCTTAAATTACGGCGATTTTTTTTTAGTCCCAGAGATTTTTTTTCCACCGTCCGAAAAAATCTATCACGGAATACGCGTATATGGGCGAGTAATCCACTAAATTTTCCCCGAGACCCATAACTCACTCGAAAATAAAATAGGTATATCGTGTACATGGCGCGTATCATATACATTCTATTATGCCAATAACAACATGCTCGAACCAAAAAAAAGTTGAGTTTCATAATTAATGTTTTATAATAGTAAAAAAAAAATAATAAAATAATTACGTCTGGACATGAACACAACTTTGTAAAACGCGAATTCAGACAGAATCATCATCATCCATTATTTTTTATACATCAAACTTTGAAAGTAAACGCGTATATACCTAATGTATATTTATATAGTAAACGTAATTAATTATCGGTAAAAAAAAAAAAAAAGTTTTTTTCTAAAAATTTGAAAATAATTAATTCAGCAAAAATAATTTACTTTAAAGTCGTAGGAATTATCGTTATTCACGGCTCCCATATAAGCCGCCAATTGAATAGGCGCATCGTACGTCGCCTGCAAACTCGAT
Source organism: Aphis craccivora (assembly GCA_009835225.1). Classification (NCBI taxonomy): domain Eukaryota; kingdom Metazoa; phylum Arthropoda; class Insecta; order Hemiptera; family Aphididae; genus Aphis; species Aphis craccivora. Next base: position 26,617 of record VUJU01002340.1, read on the forward strand.
TTATCACGTGACGACTTCTTCCATTCAATTACGACAGGAGTATCTCTATATAAATAACATGACAAGCAATATTATTGCCGTTTATATGCTTATTATAACTGATTTGAACATTAAAAATACTTGTTTTGTAAGTGCATATATATATATATATGAACATTATAACATGATATAACATTAAATATTATGTTGTTAAGGCGTATAATAATATAAATTATAATAACTATATACATGCATATAACATACTTGTAAAACGCAACGCAGTCCACGATGCCTTTGTACGACAATCCGTCGTGTACGACCATTTTTTCCACCAAAATCGGTTTCGAAACGTTTTTTATAACTGCATCCAAACTTTTCCAACAGTTTTCTACTTCGTCGTAATGGCTTATGTCCGATGGGCAGCCGGTTAAATGTGACCGTATTTTACTATGCATAGCACTTCCCATAGCCATTAGTTCTGAAAATGTTACAACGAGTTATAAACCTAGAACAGTAATAGTAGTAGAAACATTTAGCTCACACCGCTTGTTTGTAAATAAAACTTCCTTTCACAAAACGGTAAAGGTATAATAAATTAATTTCGAGGATTCCATTTGGTGTATGGTTTCTATAATTTAAGCCTAAAAAGTTTCAATCTACCAACATATTATACTTCTTAACTATATATATATATATATATATATATATATATACATTATAATTTTTACTACGCTTCATAAAAAAAATATTTAAAAAAAAAAATTAGTGTTGCTAATAAGTGAATAAAAATCTTGTAAAATAAAAAATATTTAGAAAATTAAACAGTTTTCGCCGTGTACAAAAAAATAATTATGACAACAGAGAAAAAAGTTAAATACCTATAGTAGTGTGAATAAAATCAACAAAGTTTAACAATAATTACAATGCATATTAAATAAATTCTTAATATTTAGGTAATTTTAGGATAACTAGCAATGATAGCAGCCGTAGCTTATACCCACAATCAAAAAATATAATCCGCGAATATACCTTAACCGAAATAATTAATAAAACTCAAACTTGAAAAAAAGTAATACCCGTCGAAACCATGAATATCAATCTCATTCCAGTTCAATTATAATAAACCAAACAAATTCATAAAAAAAAAATAGAGGCGACTTATCAATTCTTGCATTAGACATTTACACATTTGATATCCACAATTTTAGTTATCAGACGCAAGTAGGCATAGTGAAACCTAACACAAAGACGTACTTACATAAATATAACTCTGTAATGCCTGTCGAAGTGTACGGATTATGACTGTTATGAGTGGAAAAATATTATTGCTTGGGTTTAGTTTTTATATTTAATTCCTTTTATTAAGTTTAGATTAATGGATATTGCTTAAAGAGTTCTTATATCATCAAAACCTAAGTGGCACGATGACTCTATTGAGATTTTACTAAAAATGTTATGGTAAAATATATTTTAACTTTAAACTAATATATACAGATATTATTATACTTCTCTGAGAGTTCATCTAAATTGCATCTTTCTCGTCTGAGAATTAATAATTGTAGATGTACAGAGATACGGTAAATATTTTATATTTTTCGATTCAGACTCGAATCGAATTCCAGTATGATTACCACCGCAGTGTCTCTTGTACAGTAAGCTATACTCTTGTATATACAACGTGACATAAATATATAATATAATTTGTATTTTTTCCATTGTTAATAAGTAATAAACGCCACGACGTAACTATATATAGTATACCTTAATTTGCGAAAACAGTATTTTATGGGCTATAAGACTAGCTATTTCAACTTTCGGATATTTCACAGTCGCGTTTTCCCCAAAATAAACTCCTTAGGGAATAATCTCCACTCCACGCCCCATTTTTATGAGCATTTTCAAAGCCGTCGAGGCGATACCTAGCTGCTATAGCACAGTTACAATCAAATTAAACGATTTTCCATTTGTGATTAAAACGGCTCACGCCGCTGTGCAGATCGAATTATACTGCACCGAATGAAACAGTGTTGAAATAATTTTAGTAAGCTAAGCACTATACTGATCGAGACATTCGAGCACTCGCACGCGTACGTGTTTTGTTAATGGGCATATTATTATTGTACAGAACAATATTATTTCATTTCGTCAACAGTCCGATTAGCCAAACACGACTGCTACAAACGAGTGTTGCCGTAAAAAAAAAATAAATAAATAGTTTGATTAGTAGGAGGATTTAGAACTCCTAAGCACAATTTTGTACAAACTGCTAATTATTACACACCGTGATAATGGTATGACAGCTACTAATGCCATGATAACATTTTTATTATTATTATTATTATTATATATTGCACTATATAAATATATAATGAATTTATTTTAGTTATTCAAACGAATTTGCATTTTCCACGAAATTCCGTATTTATCATTGTCATACATCGTTACTTCTTTAGATTGTGTGCATTTCGCTGAACTTATATCGCCGTTGTGAATTTAATTCAAATTATGTGCCTACCTATATATACCTACTATTATTCTGTATTATACAGTAAGAGTACCAATAAATTATGACTGCGACTTCTCTCAAAATTCCACTCCTAACCCACACCAACGCTAAACTACAACGATGTTGAATAATAGTGTGTAGCAGTATATTGGTTAACTATTTATTTAGGCGGTCTGCAAAATTTCAACATAATGTCTCTCATTCAAGTAGATAACGCACTGTGCCCGCAATATAAACTGAACACTTAACAATATTATAAAAAGAGGATTATCTAAATTCTAAGTAAAAAATAACTAGCGAAACAACAAAAACAACTCAACTTGGAAAAATAATGAAATGTAATAAAATATATACTGTAGTCGTTATTTCAAAAGTACAATGCACTAAGAATTAATAGTAAATATATAATAATATAAAGGTAAGTACTGCAGTTAAAAATTAATGACACACTTTGACGGTATATTATAAAAGTGTAGTAAATTGTATTTTATTTTTAAGTGGTTAAAATAGTTTAATTAAAAATCTTTATATCCGATTAGAGATGATGGGCACTAAGTACCCTAAATTATAACAGCTAATATTGTAAGTATTATAATTATAATAATTCTCGTATATTCCAAAAAAAATGTTCATAACATCTACAAATACAATATATTTTACATTATTTTATGATTTATGAATTGAATTATTCGGAAAAACGAACTATAGTTATTTAGAGTATAGCGCAATTCACTGGTGCATTAATTTATTATATTATGTCCGGCAGTATATTGGATTTACGGTGTTAAATCGAATTTGCAAATAATAAAATTATTTTTTCATCCGATATCGAGATCGAAAACAAAATATGTATTATTAAATATTTCGCATACATACATATACATCGTATGCATCTGCGTATAAAAGCAATATAGAAGCAGTGGTGTAATTATAAGGGGATGAAATATGTGGTTCGAAAAAGGGGATCTTTGAGCTGAGTTAATAGTGTGAAACAAGGTGATTCTTTTAACGACGGACATTTCAACATTTGTTATAATAAAGGGTACTACCTAGCATGTTTTCGAAAAAATACAAAATTTGCATAGGTATACATACAAACAATTCTTATATGTTATAGGAAAATAATGATTCCAAATGCTAATTGTACAATCCAACTATAAGTAATGTTTTGTTTTACATTACAATAAAACATCAAGCATTTTAACCAGGAAAACAATTTTTATTAAAGAAAAAAAATTTGAAAGTAGAAAATGTCTAGAAATAGCTCAAAAAGTAAAAATATTTGGGTTATATTATGATCTATACTCAGGGGTGTTCCCATAGGGTATACTACATATGCGCAGTATACTCTCAAGATTTTTTTAAAATATTGTGGGGATACTGAGTATGCTCTCAAGTCTCAATCGATTTGCTATCTTAACTTTCAAGATATTTTTACAAAATTATAAGTATACCTACTACAATATACTACATAATATACTCAAATCATATACAAAGGAAAAAACAATATTAATTTAATTAAGTAATTGT
>VUJU01002341.1:9487-38540 GCA_009835225.1 Aphis craccivora
AAAATACAATGATCGAGCAAAAAAACTTAAAAATATATGTAGTGATTACAATAATAGAAGTATAGATGATTACTTACGAGGGGTTGCGCATAATTTTCAATTGCAAGTTTGATTTTTTTATTAGGTATTGGTACCATTTTTTGAATTATTGACCACTTTGTTAAAGTTTATTTCTGAAAACTTATTATTATTATTATTATTTTAATTATTGTGATAAATTATTTGTGAGAACCTATTATTATTATTGAAATTATTTTACAACTTTGTTAGTTTATTTGTGAAGAATCAAAATTTAATTCGAATTTTTTTATTAGGTATTGGTACCATTTTTTGAATTATTGACCACTTTGTTAAAGTTTATTTCTGAAAACCTATTATTATTATTATTTTAATTATTGTAATAAATTATTTGTGAGAACCTATTATAATATTTTTATTATATTATTATAAAATCAGAATTAAAAAAAAACATTAAAAGTCATGACAATATTATATTTGTAATTTTCACCAGATGTTATCATTTTACGACAAAATATTCAAAATTGTGTAACACTTCTTTTAGCTAAAAAGTCATAAAAATTAATACAATAGGTATTCTTAATATGTATTTCACACACCGAAAGAAAAATATCTATAAAATATGACAATATAGAAAACCATTCTTTCAATAGATATTTTATATTCCAATTTGGAAAAAAGTTACCTAATTAAATGATAGATAACGAAATATTAATTATTTTGATATATTTTTAAAAATATTATAAGTGGGAATTTAAACTTTTATGTATCTTATTTACTTATTTACTGTACGCAATACAATTTGATTTATTTTTAAGTATCATCTTTTTATAGCTAATATAATATGAATCTCCGTTTTTATTATTTTACACTTTTACCTAAAATAAGCTATTAAATTATGAATTATATAAGTTAATGAAATATGATATAAAGATATATTATTATAATAATGAAATACTAATAATATAATGAATGCGATATTTTCAGAGAAATGATATCAACCTACTATAATATTAAAAGTAAAATAAATTACTTTAATATATATATATATATATCAAATAAACGAATCTAGGACAAAAAGTCCGTTTTAAAAAAAGTTGGACAAAAGTATAAAATATTCTATTACATTTTCATTTACAATAGATTGTATAATTTATTACATAGGTATATACTACACACACACACACATATTATATATATATATATATATAACAAAGTATAATTTTTTGTTTTAATAAAATTTAAAAATTTTCTTATATAAATCTAATATATATTTTTTTTTTCTTATTCTTAGTTAGGTACTGTTTAAATTTAAATATATCAATTAAAATAATAAAAATTAACAAAAATCAATATAAATTATATTTGTTATATAATATGTAAATTGTATAATGAATGTATAGATACCTATTATATATAGTATATACATTATACATAGTATATACCTATATAAAAAATATATGTATAATTATAAATGAAGGTTTAATATTTGGTATTTTCGGATTTTTTGACCAAAAATATAAACTGAAACCGAAATTTTGTCCAAATTATTTTAAAATGGACTTTTTGACCAATTACCCAAATAAACATGACACTTGGTACTACTAGCTGATAAACCGGTTCAACTCAGAATCATTATTTGTATATCAATTTAACACACCTATACCTAATAATGACCTATTCGATACTAAATGTACAACAGAGCAGTTCTCATTCCTTTTATGTTATAATATTAAAATTTGTTTTCTGAATCTATTATTAAATGTTTATTTTTTTACAAAGAAAGAAAATTTTACCGATCATGTAGTATCATTTTCATTATAAATATAAACTGACTGGCTTAATAATAATAATAAATAAATAATTGAGTTAAAAAGAAATTATATTTATTCTTATTCCAAAATAATTATTAAATTTAACGAATTCGTTAAATTAAATAAATATTTTTTATTCACTTTTTTTAAAATTATATTTTTATTAACTATCGTTAGATGAACATCATATATATTATTTCCAATCGTTTAAGGGACGTAAAAAGCTTGTGTGATATATTTTTTGTTATTGCGTATGCGTTATTCTACAAGTAGAAAATATATTTTTAGTAAGTGTATGAATCTTCTGTACGCAGTAAAAAATGTTAAGTAAAATTTCAAACTATTGAGTTCTTAATCCATTTTAACCTAAAAATAAACACTTTCTTTATTGTTGAAAATACTAAAAAAATGTAAACATACATTTTAGTATGGGTTTCGAAATATTTGAACCAAGGAAGTGATTTATGGATATAACCTTGTATGAAAGAAACTTGTTTGCACATACGGTTTATTATCCAATTATTTATTATTATGCAACATTAAATTACGAAAATCCAGATTTTAAGTGATATTTTTGATAAAATATTAACTTAGGTTCCAAGCAGAGTACCTAAATGTTTGTATACTGCATAGTAATAAAACGTCAATAAACCAAATGAAACCCCATCGCTATAATGGGGAGGAACTATAGTAGGCTAAAGCAATTTCACAAACGTAAAGAGTAGGGTAACTTTAATATTGTAGGTATCTGAAATATCTTAATATTATATTAAACAATTAAATATGATTTTATTATATAAGTTACGGTGTAAATGATTAATTCATATTTATACCAAATACGATTTTATTTCTCATTACGATAATACGAACAAATTTTTATAGCCATTAGTGGATTTCTTATTTTTTGGTTCATACATATTATAGTACATATATATTGTATAAAGTAGTATTATCATACATTTTCATTGAAAAATCAATTAAAATGGCAGTCATTAGAATTTCATAATTCGTTAAATATCTCATACCTAATTCATAATATAACCTTACCCATTGTAATGTGTATGTATTTTACTCTATTATTATTAATTTATACATTTTATAATCATAATAAATAAATTATTATTATTGTTTTTTTTTACAAAGTACATTATTACTTTTAGATTAGAATATTAATTAAAACTGTATGTGATGTTGAATTCTATACAACAATTTTAGTAGCTATGATACTTAATATATTTTCCAAAATTTAAATCAAAAACCAAGTTTAATAAACATATTTCATGTTTGTTTTAATATTATAAAATATTATTGTATAATACAACAATAACCAAGACTTAACATGCATAAAAATTACCTGCTATTATGACAACTTACATAGAACCGAATTAAAGAATTCACTGCGTTTAAAATTCATCTCTACTTTTTTTTTTTTTACACCTATGCATGTGGTAACTAATTGAAATTTACTCACTTATTTTAAGGTAAATTAAACTACATTAGTTGTTAATTCAAAAAGCTAGGAACTATGGTTATGAAAATACTTTTACACCTATATATAATTGGGACAGACGTATGTTTTAATATATTACCAGTAAATTGAACTCAACAGTATTTTGTGTGTACATTTCCACTAGTACGACATATTAATGTCCACATTTTTTATAATAAGTGAAAATGAGTCATAAAATTTGTCTATTTTTCTTAAATACATTTCTTCAATAACCGTGTTTGACTGTTTATTAAAATAATTATAAGAACCTAGATTCATTTTTGTACCAGAACGCTACATAAAATGAATATTAAACGAATTTGTCAATTAAATATAGGTACAAATTGAGGATTTGAATATATTTAGATAATATGTATGATTAGTACTCTTTATTTTTATTTATTTACTTAAATTATTCAATCAAATCAAAGTAAGTGAAATAGTTTTAAAAAAAAATCTTTCAAACGATCAGATAGGTACCTTCTTTATTGTAAATGTTGACGATATTGTGTCTATGTATAAGATACAAGTATAAAAAGTAGGTAGTTAAGTGTTGAGTTGGTCACTGTAATGGGTCTATTAAATTTGAATTTAATGGCATTTTATTGTATCATATGAAAAACGGTTTTGAATGGAGACAATTTATCAGTCTATATAGCATTATACAGATAATACAGTATAGTTTATCAGTTTATGGTTTTTTATACTGCTAAAGTAATTTATTTTCCAATTTTATTATTATAGTACTGCGGTACATAGGTTATTTTTTTTCCAAACGTGAATTTTCTTTTATTACATTATTAATATTTATAATTATAACAATAATATTAAGTTATGACACATTTACTATTAATTGTTAAGAACTTGAGTTATACCATTTTATCAAAAAACTTTATGGATAAATAACAATTACTACCTACATAACATTATGATACAATTAACTGTAAGAACTTTTGTCAATATACACCATGTAAAAACGACAGTTTGCAGCACACATTCGAGATTTTAACACACTACTGGCTATATTAATTGAACTCCGTAAGATTGAGATACAGTTAAATACCATTGTACAATTTGTACAATTGTACCATATTTTGTAAGTATAAATTGTTATAGTAGGTACTCAATTAGAGTATATTTAGAGTTTAGGCTAATTTTCCATTTATTTGAACTTAAATAAAGGTTAATACCTACCTAATACCTAATAAAAAACATATCTATGTAGGTATTTTTAATGTTTTTAAATAGTTATACATAATAACAATCTATGATGACTTTGTATAAAATGTTCAAGCAATTGAACTCCGAAAAAACATTTTTGTTGATATTTATGGGAAAAAATATTAATACAAATTAAAACCCTTAAATGTGTGTAAATAATTCTAAAAAGTCAAAACGTTAAGGAAATCATTATCATACCATATAAATACTATGAAATAATTGCATAAACATTTTCGTTTTACTTCAATTTTTTGTTTATAATATTTTTCTCCACAGAATTTTTAATCTTGACATTTTAAAACTATAAACTATGTTCAATTTTCTATCAAAAACCATTCTTAAAGTAGAAAATCGGAATATTTTTTTGATTACTTATTATGTGCATTTACATAATATAAAATGATTACCTATGTACAATTAATTCAAAATAATTGATGCTTTGATAAATATCTGCATATCAATATACAGTACCTACCTATAGGCTATAATGTTTTTGTTTCCTTTGTTAAAGTGTTAAGATTGTGAAAAAAATAATAAAAAAAAAAAGAAAAACAAATAAAATACCAAAATTATTTATAATAAATAATGCTTCGATATCTAACACGATGGGCCACAGAAGACGAGGATGTCCATTAATTATTGTATAATTTACTATTAATAGAATCGCAACGATTTAAGTAAATACTTACTAATGTGTTGAGTTAATTATAAAAAAAACGTTGATATAGGTACCTACACAAAATAATATAATCGTACAATTAATTAACTTACGGGTAAAAAATTTATAAATCGCGCTTAAAAAATCGAAACATAAAAAGCTTAAAGCGTGTTCATACGTCTTTTAGTTTAACATTAAATCATCTAAATATCACTTGTCACTCCTAATAAACCAACTATATTCATTAATATGCATTAATAAAATAAGTACAATGTTTTTACATTTACCATATACATATATATTCAAAGTTTTTATTCATGCAAGTTTTTTTTTAAGACGAGTTTATTTGGATAATAATGAATATGATTCTCAGCATTTTTACCGTATTACAATTCCTATATTAACTTTTTCCCAAATGGTATTTTTTCGGAATGTCCGTTAACCAAAAACTTTTTTAATACATAATAAATGCTGAAGTGAAGTAATCAAATATTTTAAATTCAATAATATATTATAATACATGACGTACAAAATAAAAATTAGTATTTTAACAGTTATTGTTAAAAAATATTTATTATTTAAAATATACTTTTACACAACATTCCTAATAACATGATTTACTTTTAAAAACCCAGCATTTCTATTTTGGCTGAATTTGTGATAGGCATAGGACTCTTATTTTTTTCTATATAATTCATATTAAAAAGCATACGTTTAATAACGTCGGCTAATAATACGTGAATAACGCAACATTACGTCATTACGATTATGCAATTTCGATAATGCACTAATATCCGTGTGTAGGTACAAGCGATAATATCGGTCTGTTAAACCAATGAATTATCAACAAAATAATAAAATAATATACCTATAATAGTAGTTCCTCGTAATTGATGCGATGACAAAATTTCCAATTTTTTTTTATTTTGGGAACAATACCTAGCCGTTCGCGGAAATGATGTTCAGCGGTAAAGGTTTCGGGTTTACGGACTTTCGGAAAAAAATTACTACCTATTGGGAAATTTCGATTCGAAAAAAAGGCAAGTAAAAATTGAACAAACTGATATAAGTAACCGTCTTAGAATAAAACAGTACTAAAATAAAAATATCACGTTTATTAAAATATGGGGAAAATACATTAAACGAGGTAGGTATACCATCATATTATATACGAATAATATTCGATAAGTACACCGCTCTGACAATACTGTGGACTGATTCAAATCCAAAAGTTGCATAATTTCCAGATACTTATTACTAATTAATATAATCTAATACTATGCTATAATAACGTGACTTAATTATCTAGAATTATATTATTTAATTTTTAGATCTAGAGTCAAAAACTCAAAACCTATATGTTATAATGACAAAAACGTATATTATATATTTATAATGAACTATTGTAACGTCGTAACGAGTAATTTTTGAAGAAGAGTAATTTAAAATATTTAACCCTATATATGACCATACCAAATATTCGAATTACCTGACTAATTTGAAATAAGAACCCACAGAAACGTACCTACGTTCATATTGAACAAAAGGATCTATTGATGTATACCAACGAGGACAACGTGTACTGACATCAAGACAATAAAAAACTGATCGACGACAAAATGTTTTCGTCAGATCTTATATTCTAGTCGTAGAAAAAATATATACACTGCTTTTGATGTCTATCAGTCGAACGGAACGTTAGGTCCATACGATACGTCAGTATATTAGTGTGGGTATTTTAGAACGGGGTGTTGTGGTTCGGAGACGTAGAATGTTTGTAGAGTTTCATAAAACCTTAGTGGGTCATAGTATAGAACTTTGATCGTAAATGCATGCGGAAATGTGGAATGTATAAAATGTTTTATTCTATATATAGGTACTGTATTTTCGTATTGGACTTACCAATTTCATATATTGATTAAAACTTATCAAGGTATTTTTATTATATACATGTTTTTACATACCTATATTATATTACACGTCTTACGATATAAATAATGCATCCAACCTTTAGAGACATCCACCTACTAACTCGTTCAACCAATTGCTATCTTTAATATTTATAATATTTAATGTTATAATGCGTATTCCTTAAATATTTGCAAAAAGTGTTCACATTTTTTTTCAAATTAATACATCGTTTTTACAATTAAAAATATTTAAAAAAAAAAAAATATTATTATGGTTAATTTTCTGAGTATTTAAATTAATTTATTATATTATACAATATATGAGTAACAGTAATTGTAATTATTAAAAAATTAATTACAAGGACACTAGGTAAAGTATATGTTTATAATTAAACACAAAGCTACAGCGTTTAAATAGAATTGATCATGTTAAAATCTAGAAAAAAGAAATTTAACAATAATAATATGAGTACTAATTAATATTTTTATTATAATGAAAAATAAATATGTTTTAAGTACTATTCTGTTCATAAAACATGTCTTAAAAATCTCATTGTAATTACAATGCATTTTGAATTAAGCTTATATTAAAATGTTATATTTTATAAGTTAATGAATTCAATGAGCTATTGTTAATCCTTGGTATTTAAAAAAAGTTCTTTATATTGAAAAAAAAATATATATAATTACTATGAATATTAAACTACCTTCCTGTATAGGTACTTAAAAATCAAACCAAAACCTATTGTGGTTGAATAACAGTTTAATATTAAAATATATATATATATATGTACCTATGTACATACATATTATATAGGGATTAAAAAATAAAATAAATAACAACACACTTAAAATTTTGAAATTTAGAATAATAATTAAATGAACAAAATAACTTAAGAATAAGTTTTTTGTTATCTGCAATAAAATAAAAATTGTATTTTAAATATCGTTAATTAAAATTAAAATTCAAACACACATTTGAATAGAATTTTTATAAAATAATTAATACTTCATAGTTCTTTCTGTATAAATAGTTAAAGCATTAATTTATATTTATATTTTTTAATTAACCAAAAAGTTACTTAAAAGTAATCCAATGATTTTTAATTAAAATATAAAAGTTGCTTTGATATACGGGGCCGTGACAATTAAAAATATAGAACGTTACTATGACGTATTTCGTTCGGACATGAAAAAACATTAATTTTTAGACATTTTGAAGTATTGTAAAATGATTATTGATAAGCATTTTTAAGAATTTTAACATATATAAGTAAACATATACAAATTTAATGTAGATAATTACAAGATTCAAAATAAAATGTTACCTACACTAATATCGTTCATCAATGTTTTATCAATGAATCAATATTTTTTTACCATTTATATGATTTCTGATTATTTTTATCATAAAATCGCAGCAATGGTTGTTAGCATATATTTTAGGTAAAGTAGAAACAGTTTGATTTTCTTTGTTTATTTAAATTTAACAAATTAATGTTAATAATTGTTTGCAACAGAGACTTGACATCAACGTTATACATGACTCAAAATTAAATCTAGTTGTTTTGTACTTAACATTATTGATTTTCTTTTCGCTTATGTATAATGTGAAAATCAATTTTAAGATATTTTGTCAAAATTAATTGGTATTCTGTATACCTATATGTGTATCTCTTACATCTTACAAAAAATAACGGCCATATAAAAAAAAAAAAAAAAATATTAGAACTGAAAAATAAAATATTATGTGTAGCTTACTTAAAATAAATATTCATAATTACCTAAAAAAGTAGATATATAACACTGTTAAATTATTGTTATGAGTGTTTTAAAACATGTGTAATATTCACGATAACTTATGGTTTGATTATATTTTATTTATTTATTGATGTTTTTGGAATTTTGGATTAAACAATCAGTTGTTATAAATGTGAATTTAGCGTGAATGCATGATCTTTTAAATGTTTATCCTATGAAAATGAAGTTTTAGCTATAAAATTAAATCTGTAATATTGAAAACTATTAAAAATAGCAAACATCATAAAATGTTATTTGATCGGTATTAAAATAAATGTACATTCAGCCTTCAATTATTTTTTTTTTATTATAAACTCAGTCTGGAAATAGCGGATAGGAAAATCGTTGACTGTAAAATTAGGCTTGACAATTTATTCAAATATAAATTAATACATGAATAAATACTTTAAAAAACACAGAATTTCACTTTAAACTATACAAAACATTTATAATAAATAAAATAAATTCATTTCTAGGGCTTAAGTTTCATATAATCTAAGTTGTTATAACTGAAAAATTGATACTAAGTAATTATTTTAATCACATTCAAAGAAATTTCAATTTTATAAGTATATAATATTATTATTAAACATCGTGGATTTAAAGGCATTTATAAATATTAGCAGTAAACCTTTGAATTTTAGGTACTACATTATTATGAAAATCCAGTTTTTATTACTTTTAAAAATCAACCAAATGTGATGTCATTTTTCTTTTTTTCATATCACAAGAATTTAATCCCATATTTAAATACGAGATAAAAGTTGTATGTTGGTGGTTTTTAATTAGGCAAAAACGCAATATATTGCAGTCGTTTTAAAAATTATAAAAGCTATGATATTGTTATTTTTTTTTCTTCAGAGTACATAATTATTTATTTGTTTATTGATATTATTGAAGTTACTGAATTATAATATAAAATACTTTGAAATCTATTACCTACGCGTGTAGTAGGTTTTTTTTTATTGTCTTTTAAAAACCAGCATAATTCCATTGTTTATTCTGAAATTATCTTACAAACATATTATTCTTAATTTTAATACAACGTAATTTTAAATTTAGTCATATTTCATCGAACTGATTATACTCATTGTAGTACCTATATAAGTATATTTTGTAATATCATTGTTGAAATTAGGTAATATGTGGCACATTTTTTTTTATAAAATATGTCATGCATATTAGAATAAAATTATTAAAAATATATTAATTAATTAATTATAGTTAGGTATGTATAGTATACAAACGTTATAAGTAATTTTTATAATAATTTAAAAATAACTGTGATTGAAATAACGATAGTACCAATATACCTATACTAACAAATTCAGTGTATAATATTTATTTTATTTTTTATCTAAGATTATTTCCTTATGTAGACTCAAGTAAGAAAAATATGTGTATTTTGTTGTTTTACGAACATTTTTTGATGCAGGAAGTGTAATCTCGTTTTTTCTTAAAAATTAAATCCTTTTATATTGTTTGGCCATAAAATAAAAATAACTGTGTGTGGAGTTATAATAAAAATATTCAATATTTTATAATTTTTAGAGATTATTTTAAAAGCTAAGATTAATACATTAATGTTATAACTATTTTTGAATATACTATAAAAATACCTAAAATGATTCAATACGTGTAAATAAATCTAAACTTATAGATATTATAAATGTATGAATATAAGTAAATTATTTTAAATGCGAGTAAGTAGGTAATACCTATAATACATTTACATATTAAAAATCAAACACAAAAACAATTGATATAAAATAAAAAATATTAATTTTATCAACATTCTACATGAATTTTATAAAATCGTTTTACTCAGATAATACTATCACACTAGTTTATACCTTATTTTAAACACTGAATACTATTTCAGTCCCAATACCTGAACGGAAAAAAAAATAAACTAATTGAATTCGAGGATTATTTTCAGCAAAATATAAAATCAATCATAGTTATACGTATATGGAGATGACTATGTGATATACCATTCATGTTATTTTCATAATTTTAGTTGAATTATAATATAAATATCATTTAACTAACAGACAGTCCTAAGTCTGCAAAAAAGAATGAAAAATATTTTTTTTAAACTTTGACGGTTCTCTGTGTAAAACATGAACTTAATTAGTATTAAACTTAAAATTTAACGGAACTCAATTAATATAGGTATAGGTACCTTAAAACCGGAACTCAATTCGTTCTAAAAGTTTTTATCGTCACTTAATTCGTAATATGCAGCCATTTTAAAAGGCAATTGAAAGATATAAACTGGTTATACAAGTGTATATATTTTCACAAAATCTATTAAGCAACCAATTAAAAATAAAAGAAAAGTAGTACCGTTCTGCTGTATAGTAGATATCGAGTAACTCTTTGTAATAGGTGTGTTAAATTTTAATCTAATGATATAATATTACAGTGGAATACAAAAAACGATTTTGAGCGAAGACAGGCCGTCAGCCAATACCACTAAGTATATTTCATGGTATGTTTTTTTTTATATATATATATATATAGCTATTAAAGTAATTTATACTATTTTTAGAATTTAATAGGATGATATATTTTTTTCTGTAAATATTGTATTTACATATTATATTATTAGTATTGAATTATTTTAATTATATGTATTTATAATAAATAATATATACTTATGTAACTCAAAATATAACATTATCTTTCTGCAAATACAAAAGAACAGAAGAAAAGGTTAATAGTAAACACATTTAATATTTTTAAATAAATTGAAATGTCATTGAATAATATAGTTAAGTTTATAATAATATAGGTGATATAGGTGCGCAACCGTTTTAACTTTTCTCGAATAATGTTTTTATATAAAAAAGTAATAATGAACATTATTATCTATCGTTTAAAATAAGTAATTTCGTACAAATATAATAAAATGGCTATAAAAATAATCAACTTTTAATGTTTTTTTAGATTTTAAGCTTTAAGTATGAACTACTTATGAAGAATCCTGTATTACATTTTAAAAATTTAAATATAAAAAGAAAAGTTTTTATGAATTCCTAACTACAAAATAGTTTGTAATTTTTTACTATTTTGATGAAAAAATGCATTAATACTTCTCAAAGTGTTGATCATATTTTAATATTATATGTAACAAGTTTACTAATTATACCAACTAAAATTATACAATTTTCAGAACTTATAAATAATCTTTTGAATTGTAAATTTCTACCAAAAGTGCATTAGTCTATATTATTTAGAACCATTTATTATAATTAGAAAATAATTAAAATCCAAATAATCTTAGTTGAATATTCAAAGCAATAATTTTTTATATAAAAGACATAACATATCAGACACATTGCTGAGTTATAATGTTAAAAAAAAAAAAAAAATTGCAACATTTTTAAATTCAGGAACTTCAGTGTACTAAAAAGACAAGTTGAAAAAAATATTTCTTTATCTATTGGAAATATAATGAAATTGTATTGACTGTTAATTTATTATAATATCAATTTAATTTGAGAAAAAACGATTCCTGCAGAGTTAATCAAAAAAATAAATTTGGTTTATCGATAAAAATCATATAAAGAAATTAAAAAAACAAGTGAAAAAGTTAAATTAAATAATACAAAAATAAATTTTTAACTTAAAAGTAAGGAAAATAAAAATAAAAGTTATTATTTAATGTATTTTTTTTTACTTCTAGTAACATAAGCGATATTTGTTTTATACTTAAATATTTGAAAATATAATATATTTGCATTGAATAGGTCCATATGACAATGTTTATTTCAAGCCCCCCCCCTTCTGATTTAAACAAACTCAGAAACAGAAAAATATTCAATTAAATGCAACAGATTTCAATTACATTCACATATTAAGTTGTTGAACATTTTCAAAATCATTTTCCAATTTTCAATTAGCAAAGAATGTAAGAAAAATACCCAATCAAAACAAAACATTTCAAGAACATTGTTGCAAAATCAACAATAACACTTAAATAAAATGAAAGTAAAAACACTCAACCATTATTTACCAGACCCAAATAGATAAATCTCTAACACAAACATCAAAAATTCATTCACCAAGACCAACTGTGGAAAAACGAAGAAAAGTATTAATTTACCAAAAATCTCATGAAAAATGTATTCGAATGATGATATAAATAGCATAAACACACAAATTTTAAAATCATTATTTCTATTATGACGTATTGTGAAAATTATTGACATTTAAAACGACTAGAATCTTATACTTGTCTTAAAATACTTATAAAATACTTATAATAAGTTTAGTCTCAATATAGATGTTGGCAGATAACAGAAATTGTAATAAAAGATTCATAGAATGTATATATTATTGTAGTAGGAAATTCCTACTAGAAATTATACAATAGTATACACTCAGAACTACATTTAAAGTTTATTGTATATTCTAAAACAACCAACTATCAGATCAAACTTTAGGTGGAATTATAATTATAATCCACTTAAACATTAAACATCACCTGAACCTTATCAAATAACACAGAACAAAATATATACAAAGAATTTTGACAATGTCCTTTAACATAAAAAAAAAAACAAAAAACAAAAAAAATACTATCATTGGTCATCTTAATTTATAATAATATGTACATTTTTAAAATAGCCGTAGACATATTATTAACACATATTAAAATAAAAAATGAACTATAAAACTAAATATTATTGTTTAAATTTTTATCATTAGATAGTCTAGCTAAGAAGTTATTTAAAATTATTCACCCGTATTTTTATACTCATTTACAAAATAATTATATATAAATCATATATATTTTAATAAATAATTTTTTTTTTATTAGTCAGCTTATAAAATTATATAAGCAGAGACGCAGGGCAGTGTGTATCATAATTTTTGTTGGTTTTATTTTTAGTGACTTTTACCCCTTGACTCCTCTTATTAAAACTGTAAATGTTAAATGTAAAAACAACCAAAATAAATTATTATTGTACAGTATTGTTGAAAAAATATTCATATTGAAACTATTAAACCAAAAATCTGATTATTAAGTAGTTAAAAAAAAAAAAAAATATATACTATTGCAATAAATCATTGTATGCAATATATTTATTTATTTTAATTTTAATTTATAAGTTACCCATATCATATTGATAAAATTTAAGTTAGTTAAATTTTGAACGAAATGAAATGAAATGGATGAAATCAAATATTCATGATATTAAAAATAGAGAAAATTATATAACTTCATAAATTTATGGTTTATACTTAGGTAACCATATACCTAGTATATAATGCAACTTCAATAAATTATAAACATACTACTCGTAGAAATTTTGTGTAATACCTATTTTATTTTTGTTTTTATAATTAATCAAAATATTCACAATAATTATTGGTTGTTTGTTTCTAGTATATTCGAGTTTATTTTAACTGCATTGCAGTCTAAATCAAACCAGGTCTTAACTGCAAGACTATAAATATTTTTATACGTCACGTTTTAGTTGTAATATATGTAAAAGTAACTACTTTAGTAACTGCGGTATACCTATACAAATATTAATTATTCTCTGGTGATGTTGTTGACATGTGTCAATAGTTTAGCTATGATAATTTTAAAATACCACAGGTATTGCAGGTGTGTAAAATATGCATTTGAAAAAACTGATTTTTTTAATTTATTAATTTAATATTTAATACATTTAATTTAAAATTTGTAAATTGAATTTACTACCTACTTTAAAATTACGAATAATTGGTATTAAAAATGTAAAATACTACGAAAACATATCAGCTAATCGTGTAGCCATTGTTTGTATTAGCATAATATCATTTATCTTTATCTAATAAAAAAAAATAAAAACAGAAAAATGTTAAAGTTTGTTTTATTTTAAAAATGTAAAAAAATCACATTCATTTAAAATTGATATAGCACACATGCAGGAATTTCAGAAATGATTAACTTTAAACACATGAAAAAAAATACTCTAAGAAAATCTTGCAAACTGCTTCATAATACTTCACTTTACCTGATAGTAGATTACTGTTATATAGATGAATATTTTAATGTTAATAGGTAGTCTTATACACCTGTAATTATCATGCATTATTAATGATTAATATTTAAGTACATTAAATGTTATAAATAAAAAAATTAATTGTTTAAATTTAAGTTTATATAAATATATAAATATTTCAAAAAATCATCTACTTAACATTCACATATTAATACCATACATAAGTGAAATCGTCATAATTTAATAGAGCTACCTGATTAAATAATTATACCTGAGTTCTGAAATTAAGGCCCAAGAATTTGTTTTAACAAGGTGAAATATCTAGTGAAATATTATATTATATTTATATGTAATATCATCATAAAATAAAAAAGTTGGTAAGTGGGTACCGCTCTGCTGTATATTAGGTGCCGTATAGATCATTATTATATATTACGTATATAGGAATGTTCAATTTGAATCCAATGATAGCTATCATTGTATACGAAAAACGGTTCTAAACGGAGATGATTTGTCAGCCTAGGATATAATTTCCAGTGGTTAGTGAAAAAGGTGGTTTATGTTTTAATGGCCTGAATACACCAAAATTTAAGTTCCTTTATAATTAATGTAAGCTAAACTTATGAAAAATCTTGTATTAAATTTTCAACTCTTAGCTACTTATACAAAATTTTTTATGAATTATACCTACAAAATAATTTGCAAATATTCATGATTTTGACGAATTTTTGACAATATTTGAACTTCAAACGCTAATAAAAAAAAATTGTGCCTTTGTATTTTTATAATTGTTTAATAACAATAAGACTAACCTATGAGTAACTTTGTATTAAATTTTCAAGTGTTCTGATTGGGACAGAAAATTTTATCGACACTTCAAAAAAATTTTTTCAGAAAAATTGAAAATTTCAGTTGTCAATAAATAGCTCAAAAAAAGTCAAAATATTTTGAAAATTAAATCACGTAAAGAAAACGCCAATCTTAATAACTGGTAAAATTTTCAAGTATCTACGACTTATACTTTTTAAATAATAACAAATATTTAAAATCGTTTGAGGATAAATCGTTATCATTACGCTATTTCGTAAAAATTTAAAATTCAAACGTACATAACATTTTTCCTATAATTATGTTTCGAGTTTCCTCTAAAGTTATTTGAAGGAAAATTTATAGAAAACTTAGTCTTGAGTTTTTTAACCTTAGATATACACACAAACAATTTTATGATTTTTCAACTTCAAAATTACTTGCAAATTTTCGCGTTTTCGACAGATTTCGTAAAAATTTGAACTATATACGCTTATAAAAAAAATTTTGAGTAACGATTTTTAATTTTTTTTAGCTACAATAAGAAAAACTTATAAGGAACCTTGTATTAAATTTTCAAAATTGTTTGGTCATCCAAAATTCTTTTATCGACACTTCAAAAAAATTCGAAAATTTCAATGGTCTATAAATAACTCAAAAAAAGTGAAAATTTCAAGTATTTATAGTGATTTTTTTTTTTGAATTACAACCATATAAAAAATCGATTTGGGCATTTGGATTGAAGCATTATTTCGACACGTTCTCGTGTACACAGACACAAAAAAAAAAAAAAAATAAATAAATAAATAAAAAAAACCACACAACATTGTAAAATCAATACATTCATCGCTCCGCTCAGAATCTAAAATAACTTGTAAAAATTTATTATAATATTCAAAATCGTATTTTTAAAATCTAAATTTCACGAATAAAGTTAGGATTTTGAAAATTAAAATCCAATGCACTATGTAAGTAATGAGACTTCCTATGAAAAATCAATATAAAATAATTATTATCGAAATCTAATCGACTAAAGTGGCGTGAGCATTTTTCCTATAAGAAATATTTTTGAGAAAAATAAAAATATTTACATTATTGTGTATGTACGCTATAGTTTTCGTACCTACCTGATTATTCATACATTACGGCAATAATAATGCAATCACTCTCCGTTGGAGGGCAGTATAATCACTATTAACTTACACATAAATAGATGATATTTTTTTTAAAACTGTTTAATATTTTGGACTTTTATATGTTATCACATACAATTAGTGAGTAGTTTTTAATTTTGATATGATATGGTAATTTAAAATTTTCATTACAATTTTTGGCCATCATAACCTTTTTTAAGCAATATTGTTCACTGCATTATACTCATATGTTAATGATATGTATTATGTATGTGATTAACAGGTAAACTGATAATAAAATACAGTAATTAATGTGGAACTTTTTTATCCTCACTTGCATAATTTTATACATAATAAAATAAAATATTATAGGTATCATATTATACTATATTATTACCTAGTTAAAAAATGACAGTGGATTTTCAAAAAGAAGTTTAAGTTTGTCTTTAATTTTTTTTTAATATTATACCATAATGATATACATCTATGCTACGATTCAAACAAAATAATGTACATATAAAAATTTAAGATATTCAGTGACAAGCTCAAAAAATGAATTAAAAGTGATTCATAATATTCAGGGACGTGAAATAAAGCACTTCCAGTTACACGCATTAATGTCTAAAATATGCAAAAATATGCTAAGTAAAATGTCTTATTTGGAATACGTGCAGACTAAATGTCTAATGGTATTGCCTTGAATCAAATGAGTTCTTATCAGATATCCCATTTATTTTTAATTCAAAATAGAATTCTCGGTAGTACGCAAAATCGTTAAAATTACAGTTCTGATAAATGATAATACCTAATTTATATATTATATATCTCATTCATATAGTGAAACCACTCATTTTATGAACTAGATATGCAAATAGTGAAATTATAGTGAAATTCATCCATTTAGTAAATTTAGATGATAATACATTATATGGACAATACATATATAGTGTACTTTGTGTAATTATTATAAAACAATTATTTTTTTTGTTATTTAGTAATAAATTATATGATATTTTAATTTATTTTTCATAAATCATACCTTCCTTTTTACATATTTATATTTAATAAATTAATGGTTTATCGATGAAATATTATAGTGAAATAATAATATCCTTTTAATTTATTTTTGCACGACGACTGATGTCTGATTACGATATTAGCTATTACATAACATGTTATTTTTGAAACATGCACTGCGCACGCCTACATAATAATTGGAAAGGAGTTTTGCCTTACAGGGACAAGAGAAAAATACTCGCCCTCCTAAATTTTTTTTACTAATTTCTCGCATTTAAATTTAACAGTTTTATCATCTTAATGAATACTGAAAAATTGAGTTGTTTATTTTTTTAAACATTAACTAATAAACCATCCTTAAGTAAACCATATGCTGTTCCAAGTTTATGTAATCCTTTTTTTTTATGTTCCGTGATCACATAAATTATGTTTGCCGAATCTGTAGGTTCAACACTCTAAATACAATGCGATGATTTATTTAAAAACCAGCTGTTTTTTTTTTGTATCCCTGATAAAAATACATTTAAATTAAGATCTTAAAAAAAATTTTACTATATTTTATTATCTACCTTGATATTTTTTTTTCTGCAGCTATAATAATTTGACTTTCATGTCTATTTCATTTGTATTTTTAATTTAAATCGTATAATTGGCACATAATTTTATTATTTTTATCAGTCTCTAATAATAGCAAATTCACCACTCAACTTTACAAATGTTCCTGGAAATCAATGAAATATAATTAATTATTAAATAACAAAACAATTTGTTTTGTAATAATTACACAAAGTACACAATATAGGTTAGGTTGTACCTTTGTCTATTTCACGAAATATGATGTATTTCCAAAACAATTCAATTTGAACAAATTTGACTATTTTGATATCCAATTCATGAAATGAGTGGTTTTACTACGTGGATGCAACTTATATTTATATATGTATATATCACAATTTGGTCAAAAATATTTTATTATTTCATCATTCGAGTATTTAACAAATATTTTTTTTTATTTTATTACTGTAAAATGTATAAAATACACACATATATACGTTAAATATAATTTAATGAGGCAGTTCGATATTGGACTTGCGTGTTTAGCACAACTACACATAAATATTTTTTATAAATAAAAGATAATAATATTTTATTAACACTTTTTATGATATGTAGGCACTCCATATCAGCCACCATACTTGGACAGCCAAGCCAAAGTTTAAATGTTCTGCAGAGTACAGACAGCTGATATACAATTATTATAACACAGTTGAAGAGTTTATCAAAAGTTTATGATAGCAATTATAATCACATTGTCGACGAGTTCCAGTGGGACTTGTGACGGCTATAAAAAATAAAATTTTAATTTTGAATTCAACATAGTATACCTAAGTGTTATTTGGTTATTTTATACTTTCATATGCATCATGATTCTCAAAATATTGGTGTATTTTAATCAAAATGTTAACGAGTATGCGTGTACGAGGTTTATGAGTTACCTATTATAATTTAAAGGTAAAAGTACTTTTGCACTGATGATAATAGGAATAGGGGTTAAAAATTATTTGGCAAAAATATAATATATATTTATTATTTAATCTAGTAGTTATTATATTTAGAACATTTTTATTAATTATAAATATTAAATACCATAAGTTGTAATGATAGTATAATGAGCATAATAAAATGTAAACATATTTTATGCTGCTTAATATAATAAAAATAAAATGTGTTATTAATACTTAATTAAAACAAAACAACCACTCTCTCCTATCTTTATGGATACGGGTCATACTTATTTTAAAAAATTGAATTAAAAACATTGATATGCAAGGAAGTAACACAATGTCTTAGTTATTTTACGTTTTAAGATATAATATAAAGATAATGTATCTATAAAATATAATATAGTACTTAGATTATTATCCTTTCTAATGTGAACGACATTTTTATGATAAATATAAATTACACAATGAAATTTTGATTGGTCATATAAAAATGAATCTATTACTGCTTTGCTTTTAGTCAGCGAATAGCTTGTTTGTGTTTAAATTAAGTGCCACTAGAGAGCGCCAATTGAATGGAACAGCTACAAACTAAGATGCGATTAAATAATAGCACGTTGTAATAATATTATATTTTAATAATATCATACTAAATAAACTATAAATTTTAAAAAAATAAAATAAAATAATATGATAAACAACCAGTTATAATCATTCAATACTACGTCAATATTTTAAATTAAAAAATATATGAGAAAAATAAGTATTTTATGATTCTTATCTTATAATTAATTATTATATATATATATTTTAGATTATGAACGAAGTGATGAATGTATTGATTTTACAATTATGTGTTTTTTTTTTTTTTTNGGGGGGGGGGGGTTATAGGCACAGTATAAATTATCGAAATAATGCTTCTTTTTGAAGAAAACCGATATTTTTATATAGCTGTAACTCAAAAACTAATCACTGTACCTAAATACTTAAAATTTTCACCATATTAGTGTTACCTATTTAAATATAATTAGATTTTCAATAGATATATTTTTTTTTTGCGTTTTGAAGATGGGATAGTAGTTTCAGACGTTTCAGTTTGACTTCTTTCCTCTTGAAGTGAAACTTAATATTAGGTAATAAATGAAAATTTTTTTTTTTAGATGTATATCATGTAATTTTTTTTTACACAAATAAAAATTGTAAAATACACAATTAAAATAGTTTTCGTTTTGGTACAAAGCACATTTCCGATACGGCCAAGGTGAAATCGTTTGTCTGGAATCGAAATCACCCGTTTTCGATAATGACTGTACTACTAGTATATTGTAAAATGTCAGTCTACCGTTTTCATTGACTGCTCTGCTCTTCCACGAACTTATGCGGCTAACCTATTAGACATTTCAAATGTATAACAACTATTTTAGTTATTTAGTTCTAATTTAAAAATATACTTTGCAGAAACTTAAAACTTTTATCACTCATAATTATATTAATAAATATATAAATATTATAAATATTAAATTAATATTTAGTTTTTTTGGTTATTTTTATTTGTTTGGGCTTTACCCTAAACTTAATCCATCATTGTGGTAATCTATTATGATAATTGAATCTTAAATTTACTTTACAAACTATTTTGTAAGTACTTGTTATCTTGGATGTCTAATTTGGATATAATAGATAAGCATATTCGTGCTTTATTATTAACTGTTAGCGACCATCATTGGTTTGGTAATGATACTTTACAAAGCGTATAATCTTTGCTTTGTACAAGTAACAAGTAGGAGAGATTGAATGAAAAACCTTGTTCACATAAGACAATCGAAGATATTTGAAATGGTGCATTTCATCAAACCAACATCAAAATATGAAGTATAATTTATGTTAGAAAACTATAATAATTAATTTAATTCTGATTTGAGTACTTTAGAATAATACTTTTTTTCTCATGACTCAAATGGCAACTCATTTAAATTAAAAATATATATCAATAATACATTGTACTACCTTATATGAGCAAATTATATAATTTATACATTCAGGATGGTTCATAAAACTCAAACCAACAAAAAACAAATGATTTATTTTTAGAATTTATTAGAGAAAACTACTTTAAAAATTTCTTATTGAAGTTTTCTTTATCTAAATTGTCTTTTTTAGCATACAATATATTGCACATTACTATGTACCTATGCAGAAATATTTAAATATATATCTCATGTTAAAGTTTGTTTGTAGGAATATTTATACATACATTTTACGTACCTATCTACATTATAAAAAGAACAACCAAACTACAAAATATTGAACACCGGCAGATCGCAATAAAAGAACAAAACCAAATCATCTGGTGTATTACTTTTTATGAAACATTAATGTAAATATTTCTATTTTAAATTTTAAATTACAATATTTATAGCTAGTCAATTGAATTGGATTTTTATAACTTTCTTGAATATCTAGAACACATTAAACTTTTATTTAAAAATGAACATGGAAATTGTGTATACAATTGGAACAAATTCATCGAATAGTAGTAAGAATAAACCAAAATATGTTTTTCTCTATAAGTAATACACCCTAAAACGTAATGTAACTTTTATAATTCCTTTGAACAGAAAATATTTTAATACATCGTATTTAATTAAATATTTTGCGTAAGTTTATGTGTAATGGTATTGGTTTTTAATATAACTTATTCCATAGATTATAAAAATATGTCATAAATTATGATGTAACAAATAAAGCATATTTTTAGACTCAGAATAATTAATCAAAAAAGTTTAACATAATATTGCACCTTGTACCTATAGGCTATAATTCTTAATGTATTATTTATGTCTTAATCAAATGAAAATATTATGTAATAAATTAATTTAAAGTTCAGTTAAATTGAATTTTTTTAAAAATAATATATTAATACAGACAATCATAAGTATGCCAACTCAATTATTTTCATAATTTTACGGTGCTATAAATCAATACACTAATAGCTATAATAATATTAAATACATAGAATATAATCAACTATTTATTTGTTAGTTATAATAATATATTTGGATTTTTTATTATTGGCTATCACAGTACATTATTTCATACATTAATATTGTGTAATATTGAATTCCATCGTAGTACATTACAACACCAAAATAGAGTATCAAGTTTCTGGTCAATCAACCAAATTTGTATTTTTTTTTTTTTTTTGTCAAAGAAACTATGACATGGTAAATTCCACGTGTCCTAAACGTGATGTTAAGTAAATACAAAACTGGGGTGGAAAATATTTAGGTCAATACATTCTTAGGGGATAGCAATGAAGAAAATGGCTCAGCACATTTTAAAAACATCAATCATTGGGTAAATGGACATGTATCATGTTAAGTATGTATAAGTATCAGAGTTTGTGGTTGATACATTTTAGATTATTTGACGCGCATAATATAATAGTAAATATGGTTTTTAATAGTTTTTATTATATATAGGTAATTAGATACTTGGATTTCTTTCCAGAGTACTACATAAGCTCATTAAACAATGGACATCTATTGAATAAGGATTGATGAATTCAAACTTGTTATAGGTACTTCAATTACGCTGAAAATTAAAGGAGGAATGGTTCCAACAATTATAATTGTAAAAAAAAAAAAAATTAAAATGTTTCAAATTTATTACTTATCTTAAGCTTTTAATATTTAATGTATAATTAAAGTTAACCAACGAAACTAGTTTTGATATTTAATTTAAAGTATTATATATTTAATGTGTGACATGTTAATTTTCTATAAGAAAAAAGTATTTTTAAATTTAGATTAATGTAATAATTTAATACATTCAACGTTCAAGCACTTATACAGAATAAAAGATGATTGTCTGTATTCTATCACTTCTAAATAAATATTTATCGTCATTAAATGTTTTATTTTGAAATTCAGTTTTTCAGATATTAAAAATATATTGTATAAACTTACTTTTGACCAATAAAAACGGCGATGCTTTATGGCAGGGGTTCCCAACTCGTGGTATGCGTACCACTAGTGGTAGGTACGTAGAAAGCTCGTAGGTGGTACGCAAAGAAATTTTAACTTAAAGATTTAACTAAAATTTAATTTTTTTTTTTACTTTCATAAATATCAAACAATAAAAAATGTTAAGAAATTAATGAATCATAAAAATATACGTTAAAAAAAATTTGACTCCTAATTAAGTTTTATAATTGAAGTGGTACGCGTATTGATTGAAAAAGTGTCTGGTGGTACTCGATGATAAAAAGGTTGGGAATCCCTGCTTTACGGCATATGGAATTTCGTTTCAGATAAGTTTGAAACATTCTACTATAGCCATGGTTGTATTTTACGTACCTACAATAATTAAGTAATGTCAAAGGAGAGATAATATAGTATGGACTGTGGAATAAGTATTAACTATGAACAGGTATTTTGTGTACGCTTTACATCTACGTTATAATTATTATAAAATGACCCTCATTTTACTTTAACTTTTAACTTTGTATAAAATAATATTCTCAACTTCAAACTCCAAACTCATATAATAAAACTATTAGTTTTGTTTTATGTTTTTAAATTTCTATAACTAAAAATTATGAATAAATTAATGAATATAGTTTAAGTGTTCCATATTTTTTTAACGGTTATATATTTTCATCAATATTATTAGAATAATAATTTTTTTTTTTTTTTGAATATTTAAAATACCGATAAATAGCTTAAAATTATCTAAAAACATTGAAAATCTAATTTTATATAGACAATTATAATTTAAAAAACTCTGGAATGTTTTAACTCTTTCATTCCCAGATTAATAAAAAGTATAAATATATATATATATATATGCTTTCTAATTGTTATAAAATATTCTGCCTAACTCAGAATTATTTTAAATTTCAAAATGTTTTGATCACTAGGTACTGAGTTATAGAACCACGCCAATGTAATTTCAATTGAGCGTTATAGTTGTAATTTGTTTTGTGATCAGGATATCAATTGGGTATTTTTATTTATAGTTTATAGATCTTTAGTCTTAGTTGTTAACAAAATAAAATAAACAATATATAAAATAAAACAAAAAATGTATTTATTACATACAAAATACGAGATTTTTTTTGAACAAGTAGTTTTAGTTACATAACAGTTTAATAACATAAATAATTTATTGTAAAAAATATAAAAACAACTTTGTATTTGTAATGTGTCTTTTCAATGAAATAATCGTGTGTAATAAAACATTTTATTAGAACATTAAGTGCTTACAATAACTAAAATTAACATTATAAGTAGAAATGAGAAAACAATTTTTTAACAAAAATAAATATTACCAATAAAAAAAAGGTCTAACCTGACATTTTCTACGCATAATATGTTCTCATTGTACACCCTACATATTTAAATAATGTTCCAACTTTTAAGACACTATTAATAAAAGCAAAGTGATCAATTCAATTCTACCCTTTATAATTTGTAATTGTGGATTTTTTGAAACTGCAATTCTTTGTTAGAAGCTTAGTAACATCAAGTTTTGGGGATGATCCTCGTTTCTTTGTCAGAGTCAATACTGTATAATTACACTATTACCTAATTTAATATGTGATTCAGTTAATATATCGAATAAAAGTAAATATAAAGTATTTTGTTTTTGGTACTTTTTAAGGTTCACAATCAACAATGTATTGTAGCAATGAATAGCTCCCATACCAGAAACGCGAAAAGCTAATTTTTAGATTTAACAAGTACTCTGTAATAACTTATTAGTTTACACCTCCCATGAACTATGAAATTGTTATATAATTGAACTATTTCAGATATACTTATTTCAGTATACTTTTTTTATTTTTTACCAAAACACCTAAATATGTCTGGTGTGCCTGAGTTAATATAATAAATTAGTACCAAGACAACTATTTTTATTGACACACCATTTAATGAAACCAATTTAATTATCTTTAAAACTAACCACATAAGAATAGAACCTCTTCTTAATTTAGTTATAGATACTTATTATATATAGGCAATTGAAACTTTAGGAAAGCAAATTAACCGTATTGTACCTGATGCTGTTATTCCTGAATAGTTAAGCGAGTTAAATAAATTATAAGAACTGAAACAATTATTAATAAATAAAAATGTTTATTTTTTCAAGGCTTTCAATTAATTTTAATACCACAAGTGCATCTAAACCATATTTCTTGAGAAAGTTATGATCAATTCCAGTAGAATTTCTTTGATACAAAAGCATATCATAGATAATTCCTTTGGAAGAACATAATAAAAAGTTTTTACACCCCAAGGGCAAGATTTACTCTTCATGAATTGCTTTATTAACAGCTTCCTTTTTAATTTTATCATTTGTTCATCAATAGGCAGATTTGTGATTTTAGGTAATGTTTTACAGCGTTTAAGAAATGAATCATAAATTAATAGGTCTTACTTTCATAAACTTATCTACATTACCAACAGGTAATAGGTATTTTATTATTATTTATAACATAAAGACAAGACCCGTAACTCCAAAAAACAGTTTTTTTAAATGTTATCAGAAATTAAATTTTCTCTAAAATCATTTGTCCAGTATAATATAATTTTGGTAAGTTTTAAACTAATAACCAATAAATGTATACCAAAAAATACTTTCATTTCCGAGGTGGTAAAGTTACGAAACTGTAATTAATTTTGTTGTTGATTATAATGTATAAATACTTGTAGGTATATTCAGCCATTTCTTCTAACTCTGCTTCAGGAAAATAATTCATTAAATAATTCAAAGGATTTATGTGTCTACAACCAACATTTATAAAATAATACATATCAAACATTTTTTTTTATTTCCAAAGTCTTTTGTGAACTGTTTTACTTTACAAATATAAATGTTGTTATCATGCGTGGAATTTTAATTCAGCGGCATATTGACCCACTAGGATACCGAGAAAATTTCCGGTGGAACAGTAGTCATATGCTCATATACTCTGGGCCGAAGCATTTAAATTAAAAATATTAAATTATAAATAAGGTAATTTATAAGAAAAAAAAGTTTTTTATAAGAATATATTGGGTGGACCTGTTACACGGTAATCTGCCACTACTTCAATATAAAAAAAAAAAAAAATGCTATTTAAAATATCTAAAAACTTGTAAAAAAAAAGCCGAAATAATATGTTGAAAATTATTTCATGACGTCTAGAAAATGCTTAAATGATTACTTTATAAAAAATTTGAGCGTTTGCATTAAAGTTGTTCCAATATGCTCGTGTCTATCAAGTCAACTGTAATTTGTTCGGCTGAGTTCATTAAATTTAAAAAATAAACATGCAGCATTGTGCATTATACACATTAAATTATTAAAAAAACATCGACTGACAAAAAAAAAAAAATGTTTTTATTTTTAAGCTAAAAGAAAAAAAGAAAAATCGAAACTCCTCTATCCTTCTTCAAATATCAATACGACAATAGTTGATAAGCGAAAAAACAGCACAATATTTGGAAACTAAAATTTAGAGGAATAATATAGAGGTATAACTGAATTGACTTAAAAATATTGTAAATTATAAAATATGCAATAGAAAACATCAAAAAAAACTTGAACAATATTATAACAATTTAAATTTATCAAAAACAGTAATTGATTTTCGGAATTATAGTTAACACACAAAAGAACTTTACATTCTCTGCATATTATAATAATACGTAGCATAATATATTGCATCTATTTTTGAGTGGTACAGTTCATCAAAAGTCAAGACAGCACCGAATTGAATTATTGAAATATGTCTTACATAATAAATAGACAATTTACTTGTATCTAGTTCTTAAAAATTACTTTAACATTTTATTGCACATTTATGTATTTAATAGTTATAATTGAGAAACATATTTACAACTATTTCAATAACTATTGAAAAAAAATTAGTACAACTGTAGCCTGATAAATACAGTTACAATTAAAAACAATAGTTAATTATATTTATAGACAGGAATATTTTATAAGTAAATATTATGATAACCTAATATTATTTGAGAATAAAAAAAAAAACTTTAACTTATAACTTCAATTTTTAAATTTTTGTATTGTCTATACCTATTTTATTTTATTTTTGTTAATTTTTAAATATTTAATAAATTATTGTTTGAAACACCATTGGTATCAATGATCATGTATAGGTACTCGTATTTTGAATATTTTTATATATTTTTTATTTATATAATATAAAATATATAATATATAATATATTATACAAGTCACCATTCAATTTTTACGGAATGGAAAAATGACACAACAATTTTTAGGTATGAATATTTTATTTTTTTACTTAACTTGTTCTTACTCTAATATTTTCAAAATTACTTTAAATATTGTATAAATTAATGAGTATATATTGATTTGTAATGTATTGTAAAACTCAAACGCCTGACCTTATTTTCTGTTTAAAATCGTTGATTCTTATGCTGAACTGCACAAAAAAAAAAAAAAAAATGGTGTTTTTAATAAAAATACTGTAGACTTTCCTTTTAGTATTTACTCGAACAAAGACGATTTATTGTATTTGCTTAGTCAGTCGCCTACTAATATTACTACACACTATATGCTTAGAGTTTGAAAAAAATGTTGTAAAAAATAAGTGTAGTGAATAATAGTCGTGTACGGTATTGTGTATTTTTAGTGAAAGACGTTCTATATAAACGTATACGGGCAATCAATTTTACAGTTTGGCAGTTGCGTATACGGAGATTTTTTTACAAGGCAAGAGCAGAGATTTATTTAGCGAGGCTATAAGGTTGGATCTACTAATATTACACGCGTATGCAAGACAACATTTTGTGATTTTCCTACTTTGCATATCATTAATTCATTATTTTTATTTCATTTTACTTGGAAATTATGATTCCTATAGGATATATTGATATATCGTCCTACTGTACTATAATTAATTACAACATAATATTAAGTAATACTATTTCAATTACGGCGAGTATTAATATACATACAAACTACGTATTTGGTTGTTTTAAAATTATGTAAAAAACTGTTGAGTCTATAAAATAATAAACATTTTTCAATGACCAGTTTATATAATAAAAATCGCAAAGATAAATATTGTTAATAACAAAATGGTAAATACCCGTTGCGCATTATAGTGTACCTATATAATATAAATGTATAAAATAATATTTACGAAATTCAAATGTGATCATTTAAGTCATATATTTTTTTAATTACACCTACATGTTGATGTTTCAACTATTTCCCCCTTGGACGTACCTTTTTAGCCAAAACTTATATACGTTCAATACTCAAAGCGGAAGTTTATAGAGTCTATTATAAAGTTGGCGATTAAAATTGTATAAATAAATTTATTGTTTGTAATATGACTAAAAGTCAGTCAAATACAATAATAAAAATAATATAAATTAAAGGGATTACATAAATCGGATGTGTTTTGAGAAAATATGTCTAGGCAGTCCAATACTTGGATATTCGATTACTCGCTAGAAAAAAATAGTAAATTAACATTGATCTAATATCGAAATTGAAAGTCTCCTAAAATAAATTGTTCATTTTAAATCGATGTACTTACATTTTTTGAATTTATTCGATTCATTTAAAGAGTTTCTGTTTCAGTACAAGTGATTTTTAAAAACTAGGTAGGTACCAGGGCTTGCATTTGAAAAAAAAA
>VUJU01002342.1:10565-38505 GCA_009835225.1 Aphis craccivora
AGCTAATTTAGATCTAATTCATGAACTATGTCTATTTGATAATATAACTATATAACTGTTTTATTGTTCATTACACAGTTTTACGCTCCACAAATGTCTAAGTACCTTGACTGCTTTGAAATTTTCAAACTATATGACAAATTCCTGTTTGACTTGTATATTATATGTGTATATATTTTTACTTATATTTTTTTTTGCACATATAAAATGACCTCAACAATCAACAAGAAATCAAACAACAAAAAGTTTTTTAATAAATAAAGAGGAAAAAAAGCATTTGAAGTAGAGTAGATTGGCATTTCCTCATATAGGTAGATATATTATACGGATAACACTTTATTATAATTTATAATAACATACTATCTCGATACAATATTTTACCATGGTTATAGTTTTCTTTTTATCAATATTTAATATACCAAAGTGTACCTATAAAAAGGAACAAAGTAGAAACTTTTTTTCAAAAGGTGTTTACTATTTTAATTATAATGCTTTTTTTCCTCTTCAATAACAATTTGATAATGTAATAATAACTTTAAGTGAAGTACTGAACTATACTAGTATTTAAAATTATTCATGATAAGTCGTATTATACTTATAATATTTAATAAGTCCAATACTATTAAAATATGACAATAAAATAGTTTTATTAATAGTCCACTTCACAATAGCAGATTATGTTTGCATTATATTATATAAAATCGGAAAACATAAAATACTCACTAGTTAATATGATACAGACGAATCAGGCGAGTGGTAGGAAATAGGTACCTATACTTACCAGAAGAAAAACGAATCAAAAAATATTTGTAGAAATCATATTAGGTGTACTTTATTATTTAATTTTATATATAAGTTATTTTATTTTATGTAAAGGGACACATATTTATCTTGCTTACAAACGTGTTTATTGTCATTAATTGGATACTTACACTGTTTGTATGCAAGATAAAATTGATAAATAGTAAAATATAAAATTCATGTGAACCAAATCGATTAAATAAAATGTATTATTGGTTTTATATATTATATAAGTTTTTAAACATATTCAACGATTGAAGAAATAAATCTAAAATATTAAGTTTTTAACTACATAAATATTGAAATAGAAAAAAATCCCAAGCTTATTAAGTCCACATTTTCAAACTGAATAATTAATTATTGGAAATTCATAGAAATAAAATGTTGCCTGTTGGAGCAGAACAATCAAAGTACAAAACTTAAATTTTTAGATACGTTTATGACATGTACATAGTTTGAGTTTGAAGTGATATATTTTTTTTTGTAGTGCTTGCAAACAATATGAATATAATTAAAATCGGTGAAAATGGGAGTTGGAAAATCCATTTAAATAGATTTTTCCAACAAACAGTTCATGCTTGCACTAAACTAAACAATTAAATAATGATCAAAAACTACAAATATTAATATGTCCAATAAAACATAAATTAAATATATTTTCACAATATAATTTATTAATTTAATCTATTTTGTTGAAAAATAATATTCACTTATTCCCTGTAGTTGTTATTTCAGATTGATAATGCTGCTTGTAGTGAATAAAAAAATAAATAGTTATTTATGTTAAAAATACTTAATATTAAGGTATCTATATATAATAATAAAACATAAATAAATATCTAAATTAGAAATGTAATATTTTAAATGCATACGCTTTGCACAGTGATTGTAAAATGTAACTGAATAAATGTTTTTAATTGTTGATATAACTACAGCCTTTATATATTATATTATTATTATATATTAATTTTATACGTACCTAGTACATATATGTCATATACTATGTAATTAGTAACATTGCACATAATTCTACAGTAATTATTTGTTCTCTAATAACAACTAAAACAAAAAATTGATTAGGTATATCAACAACTGGTTAGCTTAACCTTCAAAAGTACCAACCAGATCCACGTTGCTATCAGAAACCACCCTTTTAAATTTGAAGATTGAATCATTTATACTGGGTCAGAAGGATAAAAAAAAAACATTTTGTTGCCTTTATGATTCATGGTTTTACTCAGAATCTAAATTTCGAACATTCAGTGGTAAAATATCAATTTTAATAATTATTATCTGTTTTTATGGCGCCTCGGTGTTTGGATTTTTATTTTTAATATTTTTATTTACGTAAAATTGGATAACATTTTTTATTTATGTATACACGAAAATCTATAACCTAAATACAATACTGCTTATATTGTTGGATAAACAAATGTATTTAAATAATAAATATATATTTCCCGTGGCAGAAATACACTTACATTTCTAATGTTTGTATGTCAGTTTGAACGTTTATTTTTTAATGTCATGGTAGAACGTACCTATGTCTTCTATTGTCAATGTCGACAGTTTTTCATTAATATTTATGATTCTATAATACGTAGTTTATTGACTATATACTCATCAAACACTAATGCTGCTATTATCTAATATTTTTTTCAACTCATCGTGAAAGATTTTAATAAAATATAAATCTAATATTTCAACAAAAATTACGTTTTATTCATAAGATATATTATGAATTATGACAGAAAAATATTTATAACTTTATTAAAGATATTATATTTTTTTGAATGATAATTGTCAGCTTTTCACCACTACATTGATTTTAGCATATTTATTTATTTGAAAATTAGCAGTAGAATCTTGCAATGATTATAATATTCATTTCAATATTTTTATCAAGTGAAGCCAATAAAACTGTGCATATTTTACCTACGACATGTTGTCATAAAAATTAAAAATTAATCCTTACCAGTTAAAATGTTTAAGTGCAGTAAAACAGATATAATTTTATTAATACTATTTTATTCTTAAAATGACAAGAATATTGATATTTAAAATAAAATGCTTACAATTTTAAAATTAATTATATCAACTGTTCTAAATTTAAACCTGTTAGTTTTAAACAAACTATAAATAAATTACGACAAAATAATAAAATTATCTTAATTTTAAAAACCAGGTTACAATTTGTTGTTTTAAACATTTAAATATTCAACGCTAAATATTTGGACTATAATGTTCCATTTAGGTTTTGGTAGGTACATAAAAAAACGATTAAACATAGTTTTTAATATGTAAAACATCAGTTTTAAGTTAATATAACTACCCCATTTCTATGTAAACGAGTGTATGACATGGTCCCCTACGCGAGGTAACGAGACTAAACTGATATGACTTTCGAGGAAAAAATTCATAGGACAATATAATATATGGACCCTACACTAAACGTTATCACTAGCGAATACGAGTGGATAAAATAACGTGGACTTATACAAGTAGTACACATTGGACACAGATTACGAGATTTTCTAAAATTAAAAAGGGCTGGACATAATAATATATGGTGTGCAGTAGAGAATTTAATAAAACAACTACTTCTACAAGCAAACTAAATAAAAAACGAACGGTAGAAATGTCATGTCAAAGTAGAATGGGCCGAGTGAAACGCGATTTAAGAGGATTAAAAGAAGGAGCGAGAATTTAAGATGCAGGGAAATCCGAAAATGTTGGAGTTGTGAAAGTCCTGAATGTAAAACAAAAATAAATAAGCAGTTAATACCTAGTTTTATTTATTTAAAAAGTATGTTGTACTAATACATACTTTACTAGGTACTCAAAAGATTAAGAATATGAGTGTTGACGTTTTGACTAAACTCAAATTATATTTTCACTATATAGTTTTAATAATTATTTTTCATTATAATTTGACGAACTTAACCGTTTTTGAAGTAAACGGAAGCCAATTTAATTAAAACTACTTTTATTTAGTTCTAAAGAAAATCCAAAGTTACAACATACTCGTATATACGCATCGCCCATTTTTATCGTGTAATTTTACCAATAAAACGATCGTTTTAAAGTTTCACACAAAATTGTAAGCGTTCGCGCTATTACCGAGTAAGGTTTTAACAACTATCGTGCCCTTAAAGTTTCGCATAGAATTGTTTATACCATGTACGTATGTTATAAATCGTACGCATCGTACATTCATATAATCGTATGTTATACACCTCACATTATATATATAATATGTGTTTCGTGTCATTATACTTAAGACGAGTTCTTACCTACATATGTATTGTCTCAGTCCAACACACATATATTATTAGAACCCGGTATAGCAAATTTTTGAATAAATTCGTAGTTTTGGAATTTAATTACACCGAATTTAATAATGTTTTGAGTAAAAAAATAATACATTTATGTTTATATTATTTATATTTAATACATTAATTATCAGACTAAAATAATTTACGAATTACTGATTACTAGTTACTGCATATTCGTGCGATTAACAGGTGTTTTTTGTATTAAGTAATCAAATTATTATTTTTTTTACCTGAATACTATTTAGTTCATGAAAATTTGTAAATGTATTTTATGTTGTCGTCATTTTTAAATTTTAAATTGCTTCTGACTAATTAAATAATATTTTATTGTTAGCATTTTAAATGAATGTATGTATGCAATTTTAGCCATTTTGAACATTCGTTATTCCGTGTTATAGTGTTATATCTTAATGAGATTAAGCTTTTTTGTCCTTCGTCTCGTGGTTTTAACGTGTTACTGTTATTTAGTACCTACGTACTAGTATTGTATTTTACAGATATTTTAACTCATCTAGTTATTTTCAATCTAATTAATTGATTAAAAATAATAGCTACTAGAAATTATAGTACAAACATTCTCATATATAGTTATAACATTATTATGTATTTCAATAAAGTAATAGTATAATAAAAACTATTATTTCAACCTTTAATCTTTTGTAATATAAGTTTAAATATTATGGATAAAATGTTATAAATTTACCAGTATCAAATTATTCCTAGTTTGACTAGTTTTGATTAGATATATTTATTATCCACTGAATAGCATATATTATTAATATTATTTTTTTTTAAATTACATTATTTTGGAAATGAATGAATGTATGAATACAATTTAATTTATTGCAATAGTCTTAGACCTATTGATTATTAATATTTTAAAATATAATGACTATCTTCTGTTATTATGATATTAGTAGTATGCAACATGGGTAAACATTATGTAGTTTATATGTTGTTTTAATGGATCCCTGAAATTACAGACCTAAATATTAAATATTATTAGTTATTATTCCCATATCGGATAACAGACTTGGTTAAATTTCACGGTAATACGTCTTATAATAACCATAATAGTTATTTTGAACATCAAAACTTTATCGACAAAAGAGAAAATAGATGCATGAAATATTGTTCAATAATGTTTGAGTTATGAACAAATAATCATTTAAGTATGTGATATAATATTAACATATTATTGTGTAAACTCGGTTTTGTACAGTCAGTATAAAATTATTCGCTTACGAAGGTATTTTCTCTAGTACCTACCTATAATAATGACGTAAATAATATAATTATAAGTGATACAGTTTATGGTAAACTTTCTTTCTCTCTTTTATACATTTATATTAATTATTCAGTGAATGTATAATAGCGATATAATGCCAGCCTTGGTTGAGCTTATATTGTATAAATTATCCTTAATAATAAATAAAAATAATATGAATCGAGTTTTATTTATTTACTTCATAGTTCATACGGACCGTGTCCAATATAGTAATATTAATAATATTTATATAATTTAAGTATATGGCACAATATAACAGCACACGAGTTAAATAATAGTTAACGAAAAATTTTATGTACAAACAATTTTCTTTTTTCATAAAAGGAAGAAATAAAAATTAACATTTATTATACGATGAAGTACCACGACATAATCTGCCACCAGCGACGACAGTCAGCACTAGACTCTCCTCCACATGACGTCGAGATTCCCCGAACATAACACTGATCGCCGACGATAATAACAAGCTCAGCTGACGATCGACACCAAGCACTTCTGTGAACTTTCTCCAGCATCGCTGGACTCATTTTCGTGCGCCGCGCCACGGGGAACTCCATACGACTCGTTGGGTTTTTCCGAGCTCTGCGGGGTGCTGTCGGACTTTGCTGCATTACCATAGGCTAAAATAGACATATTTTGTAAAATACTAGGACGAAATA
Organism: Aphis craccivora; assembly: GCA_009835225.1. Lineage (NCBI taxonomy): Eukaryota > Metazoa > Arthropoda > Insecta > Hemiptera > Aphididae > Aphis > Aphis craccivora. The sequence continues at coordinate 16,649 of VUJU01002342.1, forward strand.
TTTTAATATTGGCCTTCTCTCTCGTCAAAAAAATATTAATAATTAAATTTGTATACTTTTTAATGTTATAGCCTATGGGCGAATTTACCTATATTTATATAATTAATACTCTGACTTTGGTTTTCTTATTGATACTTTTTAATATACTTAGATATTATAGCCATGCTGCCACAATGTATTCAAGCTTACAATGAATTCCGATAAAATATACCAATAATTGTTAGGTGTCACAGCCCATTTTCGGTGAAGATACCGTGTCACTACTCCGTCTCCACAAAAATAACTACAAAAACAATATTTTAGTTGTTGTTTTTTTTTTTTTAATACAATTGTTTGTATATTATTTATATGTACCCCATCTTTATCATTTTTGAGCTTTTAAAGTCGATAACTTGTAGTCATTAGGTCAGGCTATGGCCTAGTGGCCTGAATGGCATGGCCCGTAATTTCACTTATGCGACATTACTGACGTGAGAAACGAGACCGTCCCTATTATAACGGGTGCGGAGTGTAAAACCAGCCACTACACTATAACAGGGAGGTGCTTCTACAAGGACCAACGCATATACAAGACTAACGGAAAATTAATGAACTCAACCAAACAAAATACTGTCCACTTAGAACTCAAGAACTCACCGGAAAACGTTATTTATTAATTTAAAAATAAATGTACCATAGGTGATATTACTGTGTCATTTTAAAAATTTTAAGTTTAGAATTCTTAATATGTTTTCTCAACTAGTGTGGAAGGTTTTAGGTATAATATTTAACAAAATATATAAAAGAAGGACTTTATGCTGAGTTTTTTGATTAATTAATAGAGTTAATGCGATTTTTAATATTGTGTTTTTAATATATTATCGTTTCAAAAACATGAGATATTTAGTAATTAAGTAAAACAAGTTATTAGATATTATTATAAAAATGCGTAAGTATAAAATAAATAAATAATTAAAAAACAAATTAATCTAAAATATAAGTGATAAAATTATCGCTGATAATATTATTAATAAACCTAACCTAGGTTTGGTGGCGACGGTAATAATCACGGTTAAGGCGTTTCCACGACATGCGTGTACGTGTACGTGCATAAAAATACTTTTCTGTGATTGGTTGGAACGTATAAACTTTCTGGTATACCAAAAACTTACCATGTATACCAACCAATCACAGAAAAGAATTTTCTATGCACGTACACGTACACGTAGTGGAAACCCGCCTTAATAACATCGTTTAGAAAACAGTTAACTATGATAATTTCCTCGTCGTCGGTTATTGGTTAATCTTAATCCAAGGTGGTGACGTCACCGGATTTTTTTCTCCGTATCCGAAACTACTGTTCGGTTCTCTATCTGAAAATTTTCTTTTTTTATATATGCAGCCGTTGAGTATTGTGACAAAATGAGTGTATTTGGATCGTCTACACTGTAAATTCTACAGTGCATAGTATGTTTGAGATACTCATCACTTCTAGCCCTCGTCACCCGTTTTCTGAGGATTTTCATATAGTGGTATGTCAAGATAAGACGCACATCAGTCACCTTTGTGCTTTCACGACCACTATTTACAATTTATTGTGGTTGTGCCGTTGTAGTGCGTAGGTATGAATCTATACATAAGTACAATTTAAATTAAACCTCGCGACGTAACGATCCGTAGAAACTCAGCTGAACTTTATTAATGTTCGGTAAAAAGAGAATTAAGAAGTTAGAGCACTGTCGATACTATATTACCATCATTGGTCAGACCATTTTAATCACCCGTGGCGATTGCGTTGGACATTTTTTTTTTAATCTTTATCAGAAAACATGAAACGATCAATTTTCAACTACTGAAAAAGTATTAAGGTTAACAAACTAATTATTATTATATTTGCGTTCAATGAAAGCGCACGTATGCTCCTGTCGGTGCAACGGTGCTGCTGGCTGTAATCAGCCGTTTTATGAAATTATAGTTTTATTTTTATTTTGCTCATTCGTATTATTTTATGAATGTTCTTATTTCTTTTATAACCTACTGTGAGAAGTATCTATTCACTGTCGATAACAAGTTTTATGTTTTGTTTATAAGCAAATATGATGGTGCCAAAAAAATGGTTAAGTGGTTAGTATATATTATATATAGGTATATAAAAAACTAAAAACATTTCAAAACTATTACTTCATAATTTTATAGTGCTTTGTTTATTTTTTATTTTATTGTTTTATTTGTTTTTGTTAGGTAATAATATTTTTATTATCCTATTTTTCCTTGGTATTGTTTTTATATATATATATATATATATTTTTTTTTGAACCTATGTCAACGTAAGCTTTATTTCTTTATCCTGCCCACGTAAATTAAATTATATTAAAATATATCCTAGTCGAACAATCTGTTTTTTTTTTCATTTATTATTCGTAACACTCGTCTATTGATGGTGGGTGTTTGAAATTTTGAATACATAATATTATTTTCGACTACTATAAAAAATCTTTAAGTTCCCGGTATTGAATGGCAATGTATCCAAACTATAAGTTGAAGACCGTACTCAAATCTGAATTCAGTAACCTAAAACGTGACAACCTTAATAAAATAGTTCCTTGATTTTTTTTTTCAGAGTTTTTTTTTTTTTATTACTTGATTACTACGCATTAACGAATTCAGAATCATATGGGTACCTATCTAAAAATAAAAAAAATATTTACTAGGTTCTACTTACTGTGATCAGATTCTTAGATTGAAAATGTTGAAATGTATTATTGTGGGAAGGGTACAAATAAAATAAAACCTGGGCGTGAGTTGACCTGGGAGTGACTTATTAAATACCCAATGACTGTAATACCGTTGATTAATTAATAGTATGGAACCTTAATGCTTATTAATTATTATATACGTATATGGTACAAAAAAGGTACTTGCACTAGTGTTGTAAGCCTATGAACAAGTAGGTGTAGCGGTCGTTTGATGTTTGTGGCCCGCAATAAGGTTTAGAGTAGACCTATCGTATAACAGCTGTAGAATCGCATAAAATTGACATTTAGTGCTAAGTGAGGTATTGTATATTGAAATTGTTATTTTACTTATATAAACTAACGGTCACTCACAGCAACATTTACGTATGGGCTTAAATTTATTGTCAGTTTTCATAGTTCTGTGGGTTACACTACTGAGACGATGATACAACGGGTCACGACTCATGAGAGCACCGAAATATTATTTATGTATGTTGTCTCAAAACATGGTACTGGATATATGGTCGATCATTCTGTTACAAAAATTCGAATAAAGTTGTATTTATTATTATATTATATGATGTACTTATATACCTGCTATAAGGGCTCGTGTAATTCACATATAACTTATTTAATAATTATAATTATTGTAGACCTCGGAGAACTATTTGTTTTTAAGTTATTACGCATTTCGTTTTAAATCTGTTCATAAATAAATATTGTTATGTTTTATATCATATTTATATTTTAATGTGTGATTAAATCCAAGTCTTCAATTTAGAAATGAGGGATCATTACTCATAAGGTGGATGGTAAATGATGGTAAAACTATAAAAACAATAATAAAGTAATTTTTTGTGAGAAAATAATCTTTCAAATCCGTACACAAATTACAAATTTGTAAATTAATAGGTACTTCAATTATTTATGTATACCGATATTATTGATACATACCAATAGATAGGTAATGGACTTTTTGATATATCCATTATTGTTGGTTTTTTTCTGTGCATGCTTATGCGTGTGTATAAGTTTGTATGACTTGTGTACACGGAACTGTAACATAGCATATTGAAATAATTGAATATCGATATATATATAAATATATATATAAGTATTTATGATTATGTGATATTGTATTATATTTTTAATTTACTTAATGGAATAAATAGTATATATAACGGTTAGGTTAGAATGTTGTATTTAATATGCAGAAATCCTGGTTCTTTCTGTCTATAGAAAATAAAAAATATATGACATATTATTGTCTGATAGATTATTTTTCAATAATGATATTATTATTCACATTAGTCTAATGAAAATGGCGTCTATAGGTACCTAAATCATAATTTCGTATAATATTGTACAAATAGTTTATTCTTTGTTAGAATAATTTTTTAAAACTCAGATAGCTAGTGTAAAATGAGTGCACCAAAAAGTTGTAAACTTTGTGGTCTACTTTTACACATATTAAACAATAGCCAATAAATATTAACACTATTAATTGTTTCAATGTTTGATATTATTATATTAATAAAATGAATAGCTATTCAGAAAAATAGTTTGCTTTCTAATAGCTTCATTTACAAGTGAAGGTATTAAAAACACAAATTCATATTGTTTGTTATTGTTTAGTATTTTTAACACTTTAAGAATACAAAATATGTTTATTTTTTTTATCGAAATAACATAACTTGTTCAGAAAATATTAATGTATATTATGTATATAGTACACTATATCTACGGCCAGTTAAACGTTTGATCCTCATTCACGGATAACACTTCACCAAAACAATAAATCTTGAACACGTCTTCTTTTCGGCCAACGGCGTTTTTCCGGTCAACGCATATAGGTATTATATAAAGTGTATAGTATAATATGCATACGATATATCTATACAGAATATAGGATTTGCGTAGGGAATATACCAGTAAATCTGGTCCACGACATTAAACCACTAGGGTTTATCAGCCGGGCAATCACACGTGGGGGTGTATATATAATACGTATATTTTATATACAAGATATATATATATATAAAAAGGATATACACACATAATAATATACAGGATGGTTCATCGAACATAATCAGTCCTGTATTTTTCTTTTAATAATGAACTTATTCAAATTTTTATTTTTGAAATTTTTAAATATACTTGAAAACTACTTTAAAATTCTTGATATTACTTGTACTAATTAAGGATAAATTTTTTACTCTAAATTATTCAGTAGATATTTATGTTTAAATGTCGATGTACCTACTTAATTCAAAATTAGCAGTTTATCGATCCAAAACATGTTTTTTTTTTATAAAAATATAAAACGTATTAACATGATGTGGGATCTAGAATTTTTTATTCTTGTATCATTTTTCAATTTAATATCACTATAAACCTTCATATCTTTCATTCCACTATAAATATTGTGGGTTTATTATCCTTAGCAGTTAGCATAAACAGTCGAATAGCTTAAAAACTATTACCTCGAATTTTGATTTTGATGCCTCGGTTGTTCTGATGGAAATTATCTTGGCGTAGATAAGTGTTCAATATACATGCTTGGTGAATCACCCTGTATGATATACTATATATAACTGAGTGAAACTGTATATGATACACCGAATAATCACGAGATCTAAACATTACATTATATATTATGTATATATATTGGCATCGGATCATCCCTTTGGTAATCCTGCACGATCCAATAGTCATGGTGTGTGTCGTGCGACATCGTTATACTCTCGTTTGTTCGCAGAGATGACCCCTTGGTAGGACACCAAATACGTTATGCACTCACGATACCATTCCTGGACCTAACCTTTATGAATGTGTGTTGACAAGATACTAGATAGTACACTTGTACAATACGCGTTTTGATAATCAACAATTGTTATTCATTCTACTTTATATGCAATCATATACATAAAGCGATGATATGCTCGAGTACTGTATCTACACAATAATAATAATATTATTATCTCTGCAGCGTATACAAGAAAATATTTTCATCGCAATATAGTCTTTCTTTGGTTTCCTGTCTTGTGAAATAAATTAAAGAGTTCATAATCGTAGCTGTTTTTATAAAACTTTGATTTTCCAGTAATACTTTTATTCAAATAAAATATGTTACATGCATTCCATATATTAAATAAACACGTGATCATAAGATCAAAATTTTAAAATTTTAAATAATATTCTAGAAAATAATTTCCGTCACTATTTATATTTAATTTAAGTGTCAATAAAAATATTTTGGATGACCAAAAAAACTTAAAAATTTAATACAAGGTTCCTTATGAGTTGTTCTTATTGTAGCTAAAAAAAAAAATTGAAAATTAGTTGTCACAATTTTTTTTTCGAAATCAGTCAAAAACGCGAAATTTGCAAGTAATTTTGAAATTGAAAAATAATAAAATTTTTGTGTTAATAACTAAGGTATAAAAATACAACAATAAGTTTTCCATAAGTTTTTCTTCAAATAGCTATAGAGAAAACTCGAAGCATCATAATAGAAAACATTTTAAGTGCGTTTGAATTTTAAATGTTTACGGAATCGTATAACGATTTCACCTCAAACGAATTAAATATTTGTTATTATTCAAAAAGTATAAGTCGTAGATATTTGAAAATTTCACCAGTTTTTTAAATTGGCATTTTCTTTACATGATTTACTTTTCAAAATATTTTGACTTTTCTTGAGCTATTTATAGACCTAACATAACCTTTTTGAAGTGTCGATAAAATTTTTTCGGCCCAATCAAAATACTTGAAAATTTAATCCAAAGTTCTTCATAAGTTATTCTTATAGTGATTAAAAAATTATAAGAATACATATGCACAATTTTTTTTCATTAGCATTTGAAGTTTTGAAGTTCAAATATTGACAAAGATTCGTCAAAATCATGAATATTTGCAAATTATTTTGTAGGTATAATAATTCATATAAATTTTTGTATGAGTAGCTAAGAGTTAAAAATTTAATACACGATTTTTCATAAGTTTAGCTTACAATAATTACAAAAGAACTTAAATTTTGGTGTATTTAGGCCATTAAAACATAAACTACCTTTTTCACAAACCACTGAAAATATCCTATCTATACATATTTTTAAATTTTGGTATTTGACCAGTATTACACTGCTTATTTGAAACAACTCAAATTTTAAATGTTGGGATTTTATTGTATATTGTTATTCATAACTTATAGTAATATTTTATTATTGTTCTTAAACAAAGTTTTTATTTATCTGCATGGTTAAACATATTTTTAGAAGGGTTTTTTGTTTATAATTGCCCGTGTTCTCTCCATTTATCCACAGATGTTTTATTTTCCGTGTAAAACATTTTAGAATTAAATAATTAATTACCAACTACTAAGTTACTTGTATGGTATGAAATAATAAACAATACAATAACGTATCATAATATAATATAATATTATAAATTATATCTACATTAAATTCTTTGTCTGTGACGCAATTAGGTAGGTATAGAAATTTTCTGGTACGGTGAATTTTTAAAAAACGCATACACTGACACTGCTTACATTAACTACTAACACTCGACACTCGTACTAATCGATGATTTAATTATTATCCAGAAACTTTTAAAAAAAGTACGTCTATGAATACACAATATTATACATAATATTTAGAGTTGAATTTAATACGGTTTTAAATTATTATATAAATCTACAGTAATTTGTACTTTATTTAGTTTGGATTATCTATGCTAAATTAAATATTATATATTATATTATATAAATGTATAAATAATAAAATATTATATTAATATGTCATTTATTAAAGTGGAAAATTGTATGTACCTAATAAATATTGAATAATATAGTTGGGATGATAATAAATCTACAAAACGTCATATTTTTATTGTTGTGGTATATCAATTATTATAGATTATAATAGTTTATAGAAAATACTAATAATATCATTTCGAAAAATGAATTTATTAAAGAATAATAATTTGTATAAATTAATATATTATAATATAAAAAAATGTAGCAAATAATATTAAACATCATAAAACTCCGTTAACTACAGTAAATTCCACATATTGCTCATGTTCACTTCTGAAAGATGAACAATAAATCTTTGAAAATGATATCAACCTACATAATATTATATATGTCATTGTTTAGTTTCATTTAATTTAGACTAGTATGTTATAAATATAATATTTTTTATAAGTTATACTTAACACAGTATTTAAATTTAACCATATAGGTGAGAAATTGATAGAACAATAGATTTTTATAAGTAATACAAATTTATTAATTATAATATATTTTTTTTATATTTTATAACCTTAATATTGCTTTAAACATTTGAATTATCAAGAAACAAGCTCAAAATTTTCTTATTTTACAGTAGCTAATTGATACATTGATATTTGAATAATACTATAATTACTTACTATAAAAACACATTTTAATAATGTTGACGACTTTCTAAATATTATCAATATTCAATATCTTTCCTGGAACCATTATAGTATTTTTTGCCAAACGTACAGAACCATTCGCCCGCATTCGTTCTCATTCGTTGTATCGTTAGGTCTTAACGCTTCACCACCATATTTTCACGTTTCCAAACCACCCTTCACGATACAATGGAGGTTTGCGATTTTGTTCACGTTCCATTCAACTGTCCCGCGCTCATCAATTATTGTAGAAATGCATTGTTTGCTTTCTTATTCGGTGTTTGAATAGACGAATGGAGCCCGAACAGTATCTTTACTTAATTGTTTTTCTCTCATCTCTATTTCCCACATAGTATCTGACATACAAATACTTTGCGCTCGCCTATACGAAATTAATTGTATTGGTTCGAGTTCTAATTTCAAACTCAGAAAATAGGTATCTTCTATTATATTTTTGTTTTCTGAATGTTGTCCTATACTATTATAATGAAATATTATATTAAATACACATAATAATGATACATATAATATTTTAAATTACGGTTAACTTCTATATAGTTATATATTATAACATATAGCGTGTAATAATACCAACTCTTTTCTAAAGAAAAAAAAACCGATTTGACATAACTTTCAATATATTAATTTTTTAAAGTATATATTATACAATTTCTGCTTCAGAAATTCCAATCACCATTCTCTACATAGATATTATATAGCGGTGCAAAATATTTTTTTTTTTTTAGCAATTTTGCACACAGAAAGTGGTCACGCGAAATATAAAACGATGGCATGACAACAATTGAGGACTACAATAAAAATAATAACCAAGTAGTTAATATGTATGTATATAGAACGTCCATATTTGTTTTAGTGTGAGTAGGGTATAACTACTAGATAGCCATGTACTAATTTATCTATCTATTTAAGTGTTTGGACTTCAATATTTTTAAATTCTAGAATAAGATATTAGTTAATATTATGTAAAATAATGATTGTGAACACTATTACTCCTTCACCAACTAATATTGTGCATAATGTGATTGTTTAAAAAAACAACGGTATTTCGTGGCCTTTAAATTACATTAAATTCAAAGATATTCCATATGATTATTGTTCTAAAAGATACTCCAGCGTTCTCTTAAGGTGTATAATGCGTTTTTTAAATTATGGTAGTTTATTTACATTGTAAAAAGTACTTAAAACTAAATTTTTTAGAAAAAAACTGACAACAAGTTGCTGTACAATAAGAAAAATAAATTTCACATTTTTTACGTTTTTACGCATGTAACTTAATTGGTCATCATATTAGGTCATAAATGTGAAATTTTAAATCTGAAAACTTACTCTTTCATTGCGTATTGAGTATAATGTGATTTTAAAAAAAAAACGGTAATTTGTGGCCTTTCACATTAAATTCGGAAATATTTGATATTCTTATTGAACTAAAAGATACTTCGATGTTCCCTTAACGTGTATAATGCGTTTGTAAGATGATGGCAATTTATTTACACTATGAAAATGATGTAAAACTAGACTTTTAAGAAAAAACTGAAAATAAGTTGCAGTGGGCCCAATAAGAAAAATAAATTTGACATTTTTTGCGTTTTTAAATCTTATGCATAAAATTTCATTGGTCGTCGTATATTTTTTTTTTTATTTTGTGTCTGTAATAAGTATCTCAATTAATCATGATAAATTAGTTTAGTAAAACACTTTTATTTAGTTTTTATAAAGTAGGTAATTATATAATTAACCTTAACAAATAAAAATTTAAAATAAATTTGTTTTATTAAAAAAAATATTGTTTTATAATTAATATAAGAATCTATGAATACATTTTATTTTCAAAGACAACAAAATTGTTTAAAAAAAATAATGTAGTCATTTAAATGAATTATTAAGTGTACTCTTGATTTAATAGAGCTTGATACAAATTATTTTGTATTAGGCTAATTACAATAAGTACATTGATTTTACTCCACCATTAATGTATTCAGTCTTCAATTTTACACTATTCTGTAGTGCGTTTGTGAGAGATTGTTTCATTGATATCCATCCAGGAGTCATGAACGTTACGATAGTCAACAAGATTTAACCAAATATTATTTCATAAATTATGTATTTTTTTTATTTTCTCTAAATTGACTGAAATTTAATTTAATCATTTATGTACACTGTACACTATAATAAGAGTAAGTATCAGACAATTTTAAATAATAACTTTAATACACAGATAATTATAAATTTAATAATAGTTTTTAGTTGAGTTATATTTTATAATATATGTAATATGTATCTATTACCTATATTACTATACTCAAATTAATTAATTTATCATAATTCCATAGCTATTAAAAAGATAATTTTATTTTAAATATTAAAAATTGTTATCTTGGGTGAACTAACATAAGATTAAAAATATGATAACTTTTTATTATATAAAATAGTGTCCGTTTGCAATTAACTCTGTCTCTTAAGGATAAACGTAAAAACGTCATTCAAATAGGTAAAATCTTTCATGCGTGAAAACCATTGTGAAAACTTGTTTGTAATATTAAATAAAACCGTATACAGAAGAAAAGAGATATGAAAAAGAATTCATTGAAGGGTAACTACCAAATAAACATTATAAATGTCTTTTCTTTTATCAACTTTATAAAAACCCAATAATAATAGTTATACATTTATGATATTAGCCTTTTTATCAATGACTTCAGTATTAGATTTTTGTACATGAGCGTTGGATATGTTTCCTAAATATAAAAAATAATATTTTAAATACATTTTGCAAATATTTATTTAGTAATTATTAATACGTATCATAAGACAAGGGTAAAAAATATTAAATACTAAAAAACTGCATAGTATTTTGATAAATTAATGAATTAAAACCAGGTTAGGTTTATTATTTTTTTTTGTAGTTGAGATAAAATATAGGTTTTTATAAAAACACACATTCGTAGAAATTCATCACAAATAGTATTTTTTATATATTTAATCAAATGCCAGAGTTGAAATATTTTGATAGAAGTATAAAAAACCCTGTACGATTTGTAATATTGTTTCAGTAGATACTGATACAATAATATTATATTATCATTTATTTCCTAATAAAAATTCATTCCTACATTTCTAACTAAATTTAAAGATATTATTATTTATTTTTGGTGGTTGTATATATATAATACGACAATAATTAAGGTTCATATATTTTTATTTATTTATTTTTTTATATTTTAAACAAACAGCTATTCCTTGTAAAACAATAATGTTTACACAAACAATAGCAAAACATCTAATTTACCCAAAATGCATACAAAGAGTAATTATTATTATTTTATGAACCAACTTCATTATACAAATCATATTTACACAAGCTTAGTAGATTAATTTAGTTATTATATAACATATTGGTTTAAATCGCCGATGTAACAATTTTGTATTCATAAACAACTGAATATGTTGTATTATTCTATAATTGAACAAGTAGTTATATATTTAAATGGCATTTAATAATATTAACTCGTTGATATAATGATATAATTATATGTCTAAATAATCCATCTACAGAACGAATTAAAAATTAAATTAGAATTAGTAAATGAACACGTAATATGTTTGATATCAGCTGTCAGCATGTTTAAACTAATTTTATAATATATTATAACATTATTAATTATTATATTTAACTGCCTAATGTATGAAAACATTTTACGTTTTTGTGAGATAACTAAGAATATTTTACAGTAATAATACTAATCAAACATTTTGTATTATACTTGTATAATCTTATTTAAGCGTAATCATAGATTTATAAATAGTTAGGTATTGTGTATATTTTCATAACTTTTATTTAGTTATAAATTATACAATTACTACGTACATATACAATTTATAGTAAAAGAGTAAAAATGAATTTTATGGGCTCACTTATTCATTATTGTAAAAAAATATGTATTTCAAGAAAACACTTTAAAAATAAATTATCCTGTGAACGGTCATCGATATTTTAAGAATAAACTTTCAAAAATCGTTTTTTTCAATTTATTTAGTATAATATTATGTTGATTGAATCGAAGCTAAATAATCAGTAACTTGATTGTTTAAATATATTAATGTGTAATGCAGCTTTATGTATAGCCGGGTACATCATTTCCGTTGTGGTGTACCCTTTAAAATTAATCTGTTTACCATTTACTCGACTTTGGAAAATTATATATACCACATAGTTCACGTAAAATACTCCTTTGGGAATATCGTTATAATTTTACTGAGACTGTGCATCATAACAAACCCATAACACCCATGGAAAGCATACATTCAACAACCTATTCGATCTAATCAGGGTTTGGGCCGTAATGTTCGAACTCACCATAATCCAAACAAACTATTAGTTACCTACGTATTGAAAAAAATGAACTCCGGTATACATTAGGTGTCGATTTGGTCAATGATATGGGTGCGTTAAATTTTAATTCAATGGTGTAATAATATTATTTTATTCTACGCGAAGACGGTCTGTTTAAGTGTTGACCTAAAAGTATATTTTATAAAAATCATTAATTTTACTTTTAGTATTACAGTAAGACCTTTAAGTTGATATAATTCTTACCAAAAATATTGTATTTATTAAAATATTGTTAATATTTAATATACTTACACTATACTATATTAACTTATGTAACACAACATTTAATAACTGCATATTTCTGGAAATATCGAAAAAGTATGTTTATACAGTGTAAAATGTAAATAGATAATATCTTAAAAGATATATAAAAACTCATACAATAAAATTCGATATTCATCATAACATAATACATATAAAAGTTTTAAGTTTCCACTGGCCACAAATGTCTTTAAATTATAATAAAATAGCTGATATCGTTATAAAATTTATAGTTTTATTAGTAATTTTGTCCAAATTTGAGCTTAAAATTTGTTACACAAAATAAAATAGTAATGTATTATAACAATATATTTTTCATGTTTGTACAGATATAAAAACATTTATGTGGGATCTTGGATTAAATTTTCAAGAATTCTAAAGCAAAAAATTATGTTTCATTGATATTTATAGAAAAAAATAAGAAAAAAAATTATCGAAAAATTCTCATATTTTTGAATATTGAATAATAACCAACATTTTTTTTAAAACTATACCAAAAATAAAAAATGATAATACAAATATTTTGTGAAAATTATATAATAATATATTATATAAATAATATAACATTAATATACGTATATTACACCATCTAAATAAAAACTTGTTAAAGTATTATTAAAAATAACCAAATACCATATTTTATAATTATATATAATATAAATCACTCAATAAATAAATTAAAGATTTTTCTCGTTCGTATTAGTAGTTAAATGATGTGAATGAGTTAATCGTGAATTAAGTAACAATTTCAATCAAACACACAGCACACAAAATCAATTATAACTTATGTTTGATTAATGATGATTTAAATTAAGTTTTAGAAACTTTATACATTTACTTTTTTTAAATAAAATAAACAATCTTTAAGTTATAAATGCTTTATTCCAATAGGGAGAGTCATCAATTAGTACTAATTTTACAAAAATTTGGACATATGGTATAGTCTTGCCTATAGGTATTCGTTGTTTTATTATTTTTTTTTTATTTTCCTGTATATTCTCTAAATGTGATAAATTAAAATATATATAAAATATTAAAGCTTAAATTAATCATAAATGCATTAGTATTATACTGATGCATTTATTATTATTTATAATTTAGTACTATTCCTGATCATTTTCTTATACTGCATGCCCGTATTTTGAAATAATAAAATAATGTAAAATCATTTATTATTGAATTCCATAGTAAATAGAAGTAGAGACTTAATAATTTTAAGAAATTACATGTTTAACATTTTTTTTTGTATGTGATAGCGACAATCGAATATTCATTACAGTTATAATTATTTTGAATAAAAAAATCATACTTATTATTATATATTGAGAACTAACGTTGCACTAAGCTAATAGTTAATAGAGAAATTTTATTTTTATTTTTTATGACTATATCTGTCAGAATTACAAACAAACAACTTGGAAAAATCGTCGTTTATAATCTACAACATTCGTCGCTAGCGACTATTACGCACTTGGCCCTCGTCGCACTGTTATAAATTATAATGCATATTTTCTACTAGCACAAAAAAAAAAATAAAAAGTAATTATTAATTATGTAATGCCCTCTATTGGCATTTTTTCTAACTATTATTGAAGTTTTTTTGTACAAGTCCTATGTCGCTGATCGGCATATTATAAAATCCATTATTTTATCTAATAAATATATCGTACATAATATAGTTTATTGTTTATTAAATTTTTGAAATAGTTGAATAGTACCATTGAGTATAGATAGTATAGTATAGTATACTCAATATAGATAGTATATATATTATATAATAATAAATATTATATTATATTATATATTTTCTATATACATTTCATAAGTCAGTTTATTATATTAATTTATATAATATTTATTTGGAATAATTGTGCTATAAATCATTTTTACATTATAGGTATACACATAAAATTTAACTCGTAAACCTAATAAGTAATAACTATGCAAAATGAGTGTTTGAAAGAAGTCAAATAATTTTACTTCTAAACACGCTAAAAAAAAAAACTCTTATAAAAATATATAATTAGTACTTTTATGATTTTTACACCAATATTTTTTTATGTGCATATTTTGGAGACACGTAGCTTTAGTACACATAAAACAGTATACCTACCTACCTATTTCAATAAAACGTAGTTTTGATTGAATTTAATATGATGGTTGTAAATTGTAATGAGTTATTAGTACTAAAAGGTATTAATAGTAATTTATGTTTATATTTTTATATTTCACACAATATTATCTAATTGTTAGTATTTTGTCAAGTTTCTTGTTAAATAAAAACCCATATTTTTGTGTCAACATTTATGAAGAAAAAATGCATACAGACTCTTATAAAATTATAAGACGAAATTAACGATTATTAAAAAAATATATATATATAATAGGTATATCACATTGAAAAGGAAATAATACATTTTAAAATAATAAACATAATGTATATTATATATAAATAGTAATATCTTTTAATGATACATAATAATGATATGGATTATTTATTATGCAAGAAGACATTTCAGTTATATAATTAAATTATGAATTACTGCTAAAAAGCACTATCTGCATATAGATGTATGCTCAGTATGGTATGCACGTGTCAGTTTTAATTATTTCAATACTTTTAGAACGAAATTGTAATAGATTTTTTAATGAACTGTGTTTTTTACCCTCGTAGGTTGTAAAATTAAATGAATGGGTAGGTACTGATATAATTATTGTCTGTAAGAATTAGGATATTTTACAAAATGACCTCATATACTTTTTACTTTTTTTTAAACTAACATTTTTTTTAACCTACCCGTCCCCGATAAAACTAATCAATAGTTAGTTAGCTTATTTATTATTTATAGCATTTGATAAATTTGTCTAGAAAGAAAAGCTAATTATTGTTGAAATTCAATTAAAATACAAGAGCAAAAAAAAAAAATGTTAACGTTCGTAACCACGAGTCTATCGGTTAAATGGTTGTGGTCAGACGACTTTGAACTTTATAAAATTAATTAGATTTTAATTAACTGTTACTGGATACATTTTTCTATACAATTTATTATTTTTTTTTTTCAAAAATCAAAAGAAATCACGTTATTCTGATATAGTTATAATGGAAATTACTATATTAGAACAAAATGATGTTTATAAAAAAATTAAGTCACATGAAAAACATATAAATTAGAAATTATTACATTTATTTTACAAACACCTAGTCAGTTGTTAATTTACTTATTATTTAGAATATGGCTAAAATATCTTAATGTGATTCTATTTCATAAATAATAACATCTGTAAATCTTACATTGCAAAAAAAAAAAATAGTTATATAAACTTTTTGTTACATTTAAAACATGATACAATTTTAAAATTTAAAACTTTGTTAGAATAAATATATATTGATTATTTATTAAGAATCAGATTTTTTACCAGAAGGTTAAAATTGAAAAAAATCGTGTTTTTATGAGGAGCATACTGTTCATAAGTACTGATTTCAATATAAACATTACCTACATTGAACCTAAAAGCTCAATTTATAACTATATAGTATGTGTTTATAATTTAATATAATGTAATTAGTAATAATATAAATAGTATACAAATTAATTTTTAAATTAAAATATCATTCGTGATGAATATAACTAAAGTTTACAAAATATTGCTAATGGATATCAAATTCGTATATTATATGAAATAAATATTATTTATTTTAAATGTATTTTTATTTTTGGTTATATTTATTTACTACTTTAATATTTTGAATTAAATTATTATTTAGTTAACCGGTTTAATTTTGTCTGAATGTTGTTGGCTCTGAAAACAAAAACGTAACATTTTTAGTTTGGAAACGAATACAATTTAAACAATATAATAACGTTGCAAGTTCCCGTGTATAGTTTACTCAATATGTGAATGTAAGTTTGTAGGTATACGTGAATGGGATGCTCTATTTATTATTCCAACGATCACTGCTTTTCATTGCTATATGTACAGGATTAGATGATTTTCAGAACCATCGAGTTTAAGATGAAGTTATTACGGCTCGTCTATATACAATAGATTTATTTTTATTGCACTCGAATAGTAATAATACAGGTATGTATATATTATGTAAGTACGTTTGTTGATAAGTTTTTTTTTTTTTTTATCACATACTGTTTGAACATAATACACAAAATAATACATTTCCAATATAATAGTATATAAACTTATATACATCCAAATAATACATAATTTGAATGCGGAAAAGCAATATCGAAATGTACCTACACTGCAAGTTTATATGCTTACGAAATGTATCAAATACCGCTACACTCGTATATTAAAATGCAATATAATATAATATTATTGTATGTGTTTTTAAGTGGTTTACATGTAAAAATATGGAATCAAGGAAAAAACCACAATGACGATTTTGTTTCAAGTTCTCCAATGTACGAATATTTTCGTAGTTAAGTTACATTTTCTCAAAACTTTTAACTGGAAGTATAATATTTGAAGGTAAACAATCACAACATTATTATTCTATAATAGAAGATTTTTGTGAGATGATATGACTAGTATTAAAAACACGATTTAGTACCTATTGTGTTAAATACAATTCTCAGCTCATTAAATTAAAATGAAGTTATGTGATTTTCTTTGACTATGAAGTAAAACTACTAAACTAAAACACAAATTTTTTGTGACTTACTAAATATTAACAACCTCTCTACTTAATTTGAAATTATGTACAGGCCTTTGAATAACGTTTCTCAGTTAAAATCTGCAATGTATTTATTATACTTAAAAGTCAAAAATCATATTTAATATTTTGTAATTAATACTTATTTAGGTTGTTATATCGATATCTTAATACATCATACATTGAAAGACAACAATATGTTAGCATATGGCTTTGAATAAATAGATGTAATATGAACACTTAAAATTAGCTAAATATAATACAATTATACTTCATATCTCTGATTAAATTTAAGTAATTCAAATTCCTTCTAAATTTTCACGTACTAATAAATAAAAAAATAATATATAAAAAGGTGGGTACTGCTTTACTGTATAATAAATGTCTATATTATAATTTGAACTCAATGATATTATTATATACGTAAAACGATTCTGAGCGTAGATGATCTGTCACCCTATGCCAAAACTATATATTTAATGAAAAGTTTTTTTTTTTTTTTGATAGCTATTAAATTCATTAATTTTACTTTCCAAATTACGATAGAATTATATAATTTTTTTCAAAAATATTGAATTTATTGTATTTTTATTATAATTAATATACATTGTTACCATATTAAAGTAACTTCTTATACAACTCAACATTTTTTTATTAATATATTTATTTAAAAACATTAAAAATTAATAAAATCTGCTTCTCAGGGTGCAATACAATAATATATGATAATTTAATAAGTCAATTCAATTACTTTTTAGAAGAAGATACCAAGTTGTGACACACTTCTAGTTTATTTTTTTTTTAATTATTTTTCTTACTTATTAGTTTGGAAGGTAACTACACAATGTATGTTTCAAGTGTCTCGAAGAATTACTAATGATTACGTTGATAAGTCATTGATTAAAGTGTTAGCAAAACTGATAAGACGAGTGTGTAATATCTTATAGAAGTATTTTTATTTTTTCTGTTTAAGATGAAAATCAGTGCAGTACTTGAAACGGAAAATGATATCAACCACCGGACGTTCATAAAATTAATATAATTGTCAAACATTTTGAATTAAATAGAGAATTAAGTAGTCTAAAATGTCAATAATTTAAAATATATAATCGAATTTCGTTAGTAAAATATTTTAGTATTAAAAATGTTAAACTATAAATTAATAATACGCAACTAAAAAAAAAAAGCGGGTATCGTTAAAAGGGTATCGCTCTGCTGTACATTAGGTGCCGTACGGACATTATTTTGTATTATAGAAGTGTTAAATTTGAATTCAATGATAAGTATCATTGTATACGAAAAATAATTCTGAACGAAGATGATATGTCAGCCTAGCATATCATTTCGAATGGTTAATGAAAAAGGTGGTTTATTTTTTAATGGCATGAATACACCAGAATTTAAGTTCTTTTATATTTATTATAAGCTAAACTTATGGAAAATTATGTATTGAATTTTCAACTTTAAGCTACTTATACAAAAATTTATATGAATTATTATACCTACAAAATAATTTGCAAATATTCATGATTTTGACGAATCTTTGTCAATATTTGAACTTCAAATGCTAATGAAAAAAAATTGTGCCTATGTATTCTTATAATTTTTTAATCACTATAAGAATAACTTATGAGGAACTTTGTATTAAGTTTTCAAATATTTTGATTGAGTCAAAAATTTTTATTGACACTTCAAAAAAATATTTTCAGAAAAATTGAAAATTTTAGTGGTCTATAAATAACTCAAAAAAGTCAAAATTTTTTACTTATATATTATTATTTATTATTATACTTAAACGTGTTATACTTACAATACTTATAATAAACAATCATTTTAACAGTAATCAATATCTATCCTACGGTACTACAAAAGAGGTGTCGAAATATTATACTCAAGACACTGATGTAGCAAAATTGCCTATCTATATAGCCGTGTGATCATAAATTTATATTTAAATGGATTAAAAAAATTATAATTATATCACGTGATTGTGTTTGAACGGCAGAAAACACATTGTTTTGTAATACGTACTACAAGAAAATACAATATAAAGTTTAATTGTTTTTACAAGATTATACAAAACACTATTATTTTATCTAGGTACTTTAACTTAAAACATACTGCATTATTATAGAGTACCAACATCTAAAGGAATTTAATAATATATTAAATTACTTCTATTTTTTCTTGGAAATTATTATTGAATTATATATTGAAGTATATTCTAGAAACCTACGTTTTATACAAATGCAATTAACGACTATAGTACTATATTACATAGGTATACTAACAAAGTAATAAACATATTGTTAAGATGGAAACGTGCTGTAATACGACTTTGATAAAGATACAACTGTATAATTAAATTAATGATTAAATTGTATTCGTATGTTTAACGACTATATAATATTTACAGATAATGGCTGTATAAAACCATTTTTGAAATTCAATTTACATCAAATCATTGAAAATCCAAGTATTTCGTTACATCCATACGTTTTCGAAATACGAATCAAGTAGATATAAATTGAAATAATTACTTAACTAATAAATACCTAGCTGAAAAAAAAAAAACCTCAAATAACTTTTATAAATATATATACATATATTATATATATTTATTTTTTTTTATGAATATTTTATTATTAGCAATTTAAACTTTTATACTCTATTCCAAATAAATTGACCTACTTTCGAGCATGCATACTGATCCACCGGATGCTTGATGATTTGTGATTGGTCGTCGATTGTCGGAAACGGAATGGATGCGTGCCGATGACCGGTTTTAGTCTGGTGGAGCGGATAAACTTATTTGGAATGGAGTAGGTATATAGTTTGCACAATAAGTAACTTTGATATCATATAATCAAATTTGACATGAAATCGTTTGAAAAAGCATCAATAGATCACAGTTGAGCCATATAAACACGAGTTATTAATAAGTGATGTGTTTTATATAGTTTGCTTTTATTTGTTAAATAATAATTAGATATTAAAGACCTTTACTGTTAGACTTCAAATGATCTGACTGTATTGTCTGGTAGAGTACTTATTACGAAGTAATAGTTTAGGTTTGATCAGTTGTATTTTTTTTTACAAGTTAAATAAAAAAGTTACGTATATTCCAAGTAAAAATATATACTTATCAACAATTGTTAGATTTGATAATTTTTCAATACAAATCTAGAATGCGAAAAAAAAAATATTATACCAAAAGTTAACTTTAACAAATTTGGTTTTCATCATTATCACTATATGCACTAACGACAATACAATAAGTACTTAATAATATTTTTATTTTAGCTAAGTATAACATCATTTTTTCAATAACACAGGTATCTGAATTTCTGTTTATGGTATTCAAGTAATAACAAAATATCTGAAAACGCCATGAAATTTTAGATTCTGATCGGAGCGATGTATGTATTGATTTTACAATATTGTGTGTTTTTTCTACTTTTTTTTTGTGTCTGTGTACACGAGAACGTGTGAAAATAATGCATCAATTTCAAACTTTGGGGATGGTTTGATCTAATGAATCTAGTTGGTGCATTGGGGAGGTTATTTTTTAAATTTCCCAATAGTTTTCAAAAGCTCCGGGAAAAACCAAAAAAAAATTAAGGAAAAAAGTTACGCAAAACCAGTTTTCGACCAAATCGATTTTTTTATATGGTTGTAATTCAAAAACTAATCACTGTAAATACTTGAAATTTTCACCAAATTTTTATGTTAGTCTTATCTATATACAGTTAAATTTTCGAACATTTTCGACTTTTTTTGAGTTATAAATAGACTACTGAAATTTTCGATTTTTCTGTGAATTTTTTTTTAAGTGTCGATTTGATGACCAAAATATTATAAAAATTTAATACAAGGTTCCTTATGAGTTGTTCATATTGTAGCAAAAAAAAAAATTAAAAATCGTAAGTCACAATTTTTTTTTTATAATCGTTTATAGTTCAAATTTTTACGAAACCTGTCGAAAACGTGAAAATTTGCAAGTAATTTTGAAGTCTAAAAATCATAAAATTTTTTGTGTTTATAACTAAGGGTTAAAAATACAACACTAAGTTTTCCATAAGTTTTCCTCCAAGTAGCTATAAAGAAAACTCGTAGCATCATTATAGGAAAAATTTTAAGTGCGTTTAAATTTTAAATTTTTAGGAAATAGTGTAATGATAACGGTTTATCCTCAAGCGATTTTAAATATTTGTTATTATTCAAAAAGTATAAGTCGTAGATATTTGAAAATTTTACCAGTTATAAAGATTAGCATTTTCTTTACATGATTTACTTTTCAAAATATTTTGACTTTTTTGAGCTATTTATAGACAACTGAAATTTTCAATTTTTCTGAAAA